>JASTWP010003329.1:0-26036 GCA_030770255.1 Temnothorax ravouxi
ATACGCAAAAACCTCGTAGAACATACCGTACTTATCGAACATTCACGCAAATGGAATAGATATCGATTGACGATCCCGTGTGAAATTTCTTCATTGATACAACTTTTTCGGTTATATACCGCGATTCAGTTGTGAAAACTGACATAAGATTTTCGCATAGAGAGAATAACGACAATCCTTATCCTAGACATAGTTTAATGTTGAGATATTAAAAATAAGACATTTAAATAATTATTAATTATAAATAATTTATAAAAAAATTAGAATTAGAAAAGATGCTATTTTGATTTGTTTAAAATAAAAACTAACAAAATCCCTGATTCCACATTTATGCTAAATATTATCTTATAAATATTATTCAAAACTCTAACGACTCGGATTTGATTAAAAATATTAATATTTTTTTAAATTAAATTAATAATTAATAAAAACATTATTTTGTTTGTATAATAACGGTTAGATTGTATTTCTAGTTTGATCATCGCGCCATACACAGAAGTAATAGTTGTATGAAATTTAGCGAGAACTTAGTTTGCGATCGAGCTATTAGATAACAAAGAGGACTTAAACTACTATATCTACTTGGAAATAGAACACTTAATAGAATAGTCACAGTTCCATTTCTCTTAAATATATATCGTAACGTTTTATTACAGCGATAAGAAACCGTAATGCAGCTCAAATGCTCCATCTCATCGTAAGATATTTTTAAAATAATATTAGAATAATAATATTGCAACATTTGCAAGGCAATTTCCAATAACATTCAATAACCGCGACGTGTATCTTTCGAATTCTATATTGGCGGTCTCTCGGTTGCTCGTCGAACAAACCGTCGGGGTCTTCCGGCGAGTGTTATTCCGAAACCTGAGTCCACGTCGAGATTGAGAGAATCCTCATGCTTCCCATGAATACGGAATCAGGGTTTTGTAAGTTCCAATCTGTTGTAGCACGAGCGAGCTCGCACCTAAAAGAAACTGCTTGCAAGGATACTTTGTGGTGGAACTAAATAAATCGAATCTGAACATTGGTTGAAATTCGAACAATCTACGTTGATAAGTCAAAAGTAAAGAATACCTTGTGGACAACCTAGGACAAGAATACTTGTGGATAACAAATAAGAAAAGAAAACGAACTTTCCTCGATAAAGAATTTCTAGATATATAGCACTATAATCATTGTATATCATCTGGAATGTAATTTTTTGTCAATTTTATAGATATTTATAATCTCTGCTAGTTATAAGAAAGATTATGATTTTTTACGAATTTTAAATAAAAAGATAAAACGGACCTCAGAAACACTTCGTCGGTTTAATGGAAAAAATTTAAGAGAAAAAAGAAAGGAGGGGAGTCAGAGTGTCAACGAGTTAATTTAGTGAAATGCGGGAAAAGTCGATCGCCAATTTAATGGAGGGCAGAAAGCGAGGTATTTGAATTAATGGTCGACAATCGGCATTCCCGCTACGAGGTCTTCATGATGACAACCGATTGCCGTAATTCATTTATGGAGAGACCGCCTTCCTCCTTTCACATACCACATAAAATGGTGATCCCTCCAAGGGTCGGAATTATAATCGATTTCTCGTTCTTCGACGCTAGACTTCTTCAGGAAAAATAATTATATATATATGCCAAACGTGACGTTAAAGTGTCTTTTTTACGGAACTTTAAGCACGAAGTATAATGACGTCGCAAATCTTTGAGGTCATATATATCTATCAATTTTAGCTTATAATGATGTTATTTACTAGATATCGGGATAATACACGCATTATTAAAAATCGATTAAAAAATACATTTATCGCTATTTAAAATATTTATTCTATCTCTCTGAAAATTAAATAAATCAATAAACAAGTTTCTAGCATCGACTATTTTTGTATCGTTATAAATTAGCTTCATTAAAGCCAACATAATCGCGAGAAAAGTGTATAGAGAACGCATCCATAATAATCTCAAGTCGATTCTTATCCGTATATTAGCATTTTCAATATCCCTTTTCCAGGAGGCGTGAGAAAGGATATTAATCGATCATACATGAAAAGAATAATGTCGAGCCGCGCAGTATCCTAACGCGAAAGATCAGACTTTCATGAAAGTTAATAAATATCTCGTCTGGCACGGTTGTGTCTTATACCTTTTTTAACTCATAAGTCTCATACGGCGCCTTCGATCGATTATCAATAATATATCATTGATCATGGGCGTAATTTTTTAATATTCTCTAATCAACGATCTAATCAACGAAATAATTCGTAATAAAAAAAAACAATTATCGTGAGATCTTTAAATTAATAAATATGTATGAACTTTATAAATAATTATTATTCATAAATCCGTATCTAAACGCGATGTTAATTAAAACTTATAGATTTATGTCGTTTCGGTAGACAATTCGCGAGACAAAACAGTCTATGAATAATTTTGCAATTTGAATCGCGACTCAGAAACTATTGTCGATGGCATCGAACGCATCGCAACCGGCAAACTAACGCGGCGGACACACTTTCGAACTGGAGGGACGAATGTAGTGTTGAATAATGCAATATGCGCCTGGTACCGGATTAATGCGGTCGGTCTCGCGCGCAAGTGCAAACTTCATCGACGCACGATGTGTATAAAGGTAACTATGGATGATAATGTCTTCGGACCGATTTAACGCTATGGCAGAGAGCAAATAGCATTTGAGGAACGTCAATAAAATTGATTTACTAGCAGCTCGATTTATATACATACATTAAGAAAAGCTAGAATTTAACAATTGTAGCCGTGCAAATCTATATCGAACTAAATACAAAGCATTCCAAACGTATAGTTTACCACAGACGTCTTGCGGTTTTTTCTTATTTTTCAATTCGCATTTAATTTTATAACGCAAAGTATATAATATTTATATCTACTAAAAAATGGAGAATTAAGAAACAAAAAATTTCGAGGCATTTTCTATATTATACACATATTCTTGATGATAATAACGTTGATAGATAAAAAGTGAATAAGACGGAACGGTATCGTAAAGACTGAAGGATCATTGTAAATGTCGCGTAAAATTGCTTGGAGATACGTAGCATTTACTGCATGTCGTCCATTCAGGAATTTCGCAATGATTATACGTGTCATCATTGGTCAACGGTCTTTGCAAGAAGCACGTCACATTTTATACCTAATGAATGCGTAAGCATAAGAAAATTGATTGGTCCATACACATGTGCATAAGAAAATAAACCAATCAATTTTCTTATGCTTACGCATTATGCGTTGTGCAGAAGTGTGTGCTCCCCGCTTAAGCCTTGTGTCCACGATGCTAGAAATCGGTCCGAGTTTTGGTTATAAGCCAATGAAACTGCTGCTTTTCTATAAGAGCTGCAAGTTGATTGGCTTATAACCGAAACTCGGACCGATTTCTAGCATCGTGGACACAAGGCTTTAAGCCTGTGTAAGTCAGTTATAACCTAGAAATAGTGACGATCGTAACCGTCGTCGCGATAGATAGTAAAATATATATTGACGGCAAGGAGCTGATACCGAGGAGATTAAGCCGATCAAGAAGCTGTTTCTGACGCGCGATTGCCGCGAGTAAACGTTTGCACAAGCTGCGTGCTGTCGCAATTCAAGGCATCATTTATCATGTAATATAATATTTATGTTTTGAATGAATTGATACACCGTTTGTCTCGATTCTAATCAGCTTGTTTTTAGACATATTTGATAAGTTAGTCAATGGGTAATACGAGATGCAAGTAAAAACATTATAATTACCTACATGTATCAAAAATTTAACGATTGACCATACGTCCTTCTTTAGAATTTAGAGATACTTTGGACGGCAGTAAAGATTGCGTTCGGGATTTACCACCAAGAGATGGTCATTAAATGTTGGTAATTCAGGGTATATAAGTGGCAGACAAGGTCGTCCAACTTAGCATAGAGATTGCAAAGACGAACGTTGTCGTACTGCTGATGATAAAAACATAATATATACAACTTGATGAAATATGCACAAAACGTCCACACAGTTTAGCCAGAAAATACAAAGAACCATCAGTTTATTTTCTTTAAATAAACGTTTTTACACACAGGACGTTAAAGACGGACAGATGAGATGTTACAAACAAAAGACAATTACGAACATAGTTCACGGTTCTATTTTATATACCCGGAATGCGATAAATAAACTTTTGATAGTTAATTGCGGAGAGACGCTAAATACAAGTTTTCTAACACTTCCTCTCGACGATCCGCGCATTAACTTAAATAAATAATAATTAGATCTTAATTCCGATTGCTGTAGAAAGCTTGTTGAACTGGACTTGTGGTAATGGTTTTGTTAGGATATCTGCCATCATCTGTTCCGAAGGACAATAACGAACGTCAATTATACCTTTTTCATGAAGATGTCGAAGCTGATGATGACAAACATCAATATGTTTAGTTCGAGCGTTAAATTTGTCGGACTGAATTAATTTTATACATCCCTGATTATCCTCAAATACTGGAGTAGCACCTTCAGGAAGTACGTTCATATCAATGAGTAGCTGACGTAACCATTAAAGTTCCTTGACTGCATGAGAAGCGGCCACGTACTCTGCTTCGGTTGACGACATTGATACCGAGGTTTGCTTATGACTGCTCCAGGCAATAGCACTTGATCCAAGTTTAAAGATATATCCGGATGTTGATTTTCGATCTTGTTTATCACCGGCCCAATCAGCATCCACAAAACAGCGAAGAATATCATCACTGGTTGAAGATAGATGAAGTTTGTAATTCTTAGTGCCGGCGAGATATCGAATTATTCTTTTGACTGCATTCCAGTCCATTTGAGTTGGAGTCTCTACTCTTCTAGCTAGAAAACCGACAGCAGCAGCCACATCAGGTCGTGAAATAGTAGCTAAATACAGAAGAGATCCAATTGCTTGTCGATATTGATGATTGTTCGACAATAATGGACTATTCTCAGTATTTCCAGCTAAAAAACCCGTTTCCATCGGAGTTCTAGCCGGTTTTGCTTCATTCAATTGATAAAGTTGAAGTAATTGTTCAATCTTGGTTTCTTGACTTAATAAGATATCTCCATTCTTATTATGTTCCACCTTGATGCCAAGATAATATGATACCTTGCCTAGATCACGAATTTCGAAATAACTGCTTAATCTCTTGCTTATTTCTCTAGTAATGTTAGCAGTCTTTCCAGCTATTAACAAATCATCAACGTAGAGAAGAACATAAGTAATCGATTTATCTTTCTCTACACGTGTATATAAACATGCATCCGCTGTACTACGCTGAAAATTAAGCTTTGTTAATACATCTGTTGCTCGACGATTCCAAGCAAGTGCGGATTGTTTAAGACCGTATAAACTTTTTCGAAGTTTACACACTTTATTTTCCTGACCCTTTTGAATAAATCCTGGTGGTTGTTCCATGAAGATTTCTTCTTCTAAAACGCCGTTGAGATAGGCACTTTGTACATCGAGTTGTTGAATATACATCTTCTTTCTGGCAGCGGTAGCTAATAAAACTCGAACTGTATCATACTTGACAACAGGTGCATAGGTTTCGTCATAATCCTCGCCAAACTTTTGTGAGAAACCTCGTGCGACTAAACGAGCTTTGTAAGTATGAGGGCGGCCATCTGCATCGAGTTTCGTCTTGAACACCCATCTACACGAAACGGTTTTTCGCTTAGGTGGAAGATCAACAAGATCCCAAACTCGATATTTGTTGAGCAGCTTTATCTCTCGTTCTGCAGCTTTCGTCCAAAGCTCCCTCTGGCAGTGTGGTAAATGCTGAACCTCTTTCCAATTACTAGGCTCAGCATTAACAGCATTAACAGCATTAACAGCTGACACCAATTTTGCTGATCCATATCGTTCGGGTGGTTGTCCAGCTGTAGTCCGTTTAGAACGTCGCAATTCTTGTGTTGAAGAGGAAGAAGATGCCTCATCTTGAATCTTCTCAGGAACATTTTCAATCTTCTTCTCAATAACAGGGACTTTCGAACAGAAACGTCTTCTTCAGGAACATCTTGAACATTTTGAACAGGAACATCTTCAGGAACATGATTAGGAATGTCTTCTTCAGGAACATGATTATCTTCTTCAGGATCATCTTCTTCATGATTGTCTTCTTCATCATCTTCTTCAGGAACATGAGATTCAACACTATTATATTCTTCATCGCTATCATCATCATCATCGTCGCCTGAATTTAATAATGGTTGAGTAGGAATTGTAGTTCTTGATGGTCCATCATCATCGTCATTATCCATATTAGGATGCCAACTACCTCCCTCTGTTTTTGACTTGCTTCGAGATTTGTGATTATAATCTTTGTTGTTCATACCAGGATGCCAATCTCCCACTGGTTCTTCGATCGATTTCTCCTGCTCAGTAGAATCCTCAACAATTCTAACAGTATGACTATACCATACTTTATTAGTCTTTGGGTTTAAAATTCGATATCCTTTTACATCGTCTCCATATCCGACCAAGATTCCTTCCACAGTCTTGTTATCCAATTTTCGACGATGTTCTCGTGGCACAAGACTAAATACCTTGGCTCCGAAGACTCGAAGGTGACTGACATCAGGCTTCTTTCCTTTAAAAAGTTCAAAGGGAGTCTTATCAATGCATGCTGTTGGCAATCTATTCTGAAGATAAGTAGCCCACAAAACAGCTTCGCTCCAGAATCTCTTGGCCATCTTTGCGTCGATCAGCATACAACGAGCCATTTCCACCAAACTTCGGTTCTTGCGTTCCGCAACACCATTTTGCTGTGGAGTATAAGCAACGGTGAATTGATGTTTAATGCCACGTTCTCTCAAAAAATCTCGAAGTTCTCTGTTGACATATTCACGTCCATTATCTGTGCGAATGACTTTAATTTCACGTTCAAAATATGTCTTCATGCAATTGACATAATCCTTAACAGCTCTAGTGACTTCATTCTTTTGTTTTAAAAGTCTAACTACTGTATAGCGTGAATAGTCATCAATGAACGTTAAAATATATTGATTACCTCCAGCAGATGTCACCGGAAAAGGACCACAGAGGTCACTATGTATTAATTCAAGCGGTTTTTCTGTAGTGCTTTGACTGTTTGGAAATGATTTAGTAATTAATTTTCCTTTAATACAACACTCACAGATTCCATTGAGATTATCGTCTGCTCGAAATTCCAAACCAGTGACAAGTTTTCTGCGAACTAACTTCCGAATTGCAGCAGGATCTCGATGACCGAAACGACGATGCCATCGATGTAACGAACAGGAAATCTTCGTAACACGTGCAATCTCTTGTTTGGATAAAGCTCGAAACTTGAAGAGATTTTCATCAAGATCGGCTTGAATCATTACTTGAGGTGGTCCGTCATCCCTCTTAGTAGCCACAGTAGCAACTTCATCTTCGAAATGAACTGCCAAATTGCTCTTCAATGCTCGCGAAACCGATAAAAGATTCTCCACCAAAGTAGGTACATAAAGTACGTCATTTAGCTGTAGTCGTTTAATTTCTCCAGATTTTAAACGATGACTGATAATACCAGAACCAATTCCGGCAATCTTCGCACAATGTCCGTCAGCATTAGACATAGTACAGAATAATAAATTTATTTCGCCAGTGAATAGAATAACAATTAAAGTAATTTAAATCGACCGTAACTGGCAATATATAACGTCTTTTACCGATATGAACATTGAAAAACCGTGAGCCAACTTTTTGTCAGATTCGCACAGCACATTTTCAGATCATCATCGAGACATTATTAATTTCGACCATAAGTTTTTGGTCAGTTAATGTAATTTCTAAATTAGATAGTTTAAATTTTTTTTTTTTATTGCGAAAAAATATTACTCCAGCCAGGGTTCGAACCTGGAACCTCCCGTATACCGTGCGGGTGTCGTGCCAATTCGACCACTGGGACTGTGGTAATATTTATCGCAATAACAACTATAAGATGGAGCACCGATACTTCAGTCTACGGTGTATAATAAAGAGAATAATAAATTTATTTCGCCAGTGAATAGAATAACAATTAAAGTAATTTAAATCGACCGTAACTGGCAATATATAACGTCTTTTACCGATATGAACATTGAAAAACCGTGAGCCAACTTTTTGTCAGATTCGCACAGCACATTTTCAGATCATCATCGAGACATTATTAATTTCGACCATAAGTTTTTGGTCAGTTAATGTAATTTCTAAATTAGATAGTTTAAATTTTTTTATTGCGAAAAAATATTACCCCAGCCAGGGTTCGAACCTGGAACCTCCCGTATACCGTGCGGGTGTCGTGCCAATTCGACCACTGGGACTGTGGTAATATTTATCGCAATAACAACTATAAGATGGAGCACCGATACTTCAGTCTACGGTGTATAATAAACAGAATAATAAATTTATTTCGCCAGTGAATAGAATAACAATTAAAGTAATTTAAATCGACCGTAACTGGCAATATATAACGTCTTTTACCGATAAATATTACCACAGTCCCAGAGGTCGAATTGGCACGACACCCGCACGGTATACGGGAGGTTCCAGGTTCGAACCCTGGCTGGGGTAATATTTTTTCGCAATAAAAAAAAATTTAAACTATTTAATTTAGAAATTACATTAACTGACCAAAAACTTATGGTCGAAATTAATAATGTCTCGATGATGATCTGAAAATGTGCTGTGCGAATCTGACAAAAAGTTGGCTCACGGTTTTTCAATGTTCATATCGGTAAAAGACGTTATATATTGCCAGTTACGGTCGATTTAAATTACTTTAATTGTTATTCTATTCACTGGCGAAATAAATTTATTATTCTGTTTATTATACACCGTAGACTGAAGTATCGGTGCTCCATCTTATAGTTGTTATTGCGATAAATATTACCACAGTCCCAGTGGTCGAATTGGCACGACACCCGCACGGTATACGGGAGGTTCCAGGTTCGAACCCTGGCTGGGGTAATATTTTTTCGCAATAAAAAAATTTAAACTATCTAATTTAGAAATTACATTAACTGACCAAAAACTTATGGTCGAAATTAATAATGTCTCGATGATGATCTGAAAATGTGCTGTGCGAATCTGACAAAAAGTTGGCTCACGGTTTTTCAATGTTCATATCGGTAAAAGACGTTATATATTGCCAGTTACGGTCGATTTAAATTACTTTAATTGTTATTCTATTCACTGGCGAAATAAATTTATTATTCTGTTTATTATACACCGTAGACTGAAGTATCGGTGCTCCATCTTATAGTTGTTATTGCGATAAATATTACCACAGTCCCAGTGGTCGAATTGGCACGACACCCGCACGGTATACGGGAGGTTCCAGGTTCGAACCCTGGCTGGGGTAATATTTTTTCGCAATAAAAAAATTTAAACTATCTAATTTAGAAATTACATTAACTGACCAAAAACTTATGGTCGAAATTAATAATGTCTCGATGATGATCTGAAAATGTGCTGTGCGAATCTGACAAAAAGTTGGCTCACGGTTTTTCAATGTTCATATCGGTAAAAGACGTTATATATTGCCAGTTACGGTCGATTTAAATTACTTTAATTGTTATTCTATTCACTGGCGAAATAAATTTATTATTCTGTTTATTATACACCGTAGACTGAAGTATCGGTGCTCCATCTTATAGTTGTTATTGCGATAAATATTACCACAGTCCCAGTGGTCGAATTGGCACGACACCCGCACGGTATACGGGAGGTTCCAGGTTCGAACCCTGGCTGGGGTAATATTTTTTCGCAATAAAAAAAAATTTAAACTATTTAATTTAGAAATTACATTAACTGACCAAAAACTTATGGTCGAAATTAATAATGTCTCGATGATGATCTGAAAATGTGCTGTGCGAATCTGACAAAAAGTTGGCTCACGGTTTTTCAATGTTCATATCGGTAAAAGACGTTATATATTGCCAGTTACGGTCGATTTAAATTACTTTAATTGTTATTCTATTCACTGGCGAAATAAATTTATTATTCTGTTTATTATACACCGTAGACTGAAGTATCGGTGCTCCATCTTATAGTTGTTATTGCGATAAATATTACCACAGTCCCAGTGGTCGAATTGGCACGACACCCGCACGGTATACGGGAGGTTCCAGGTTCGAACCCTGGCTGGGGTAATATTTTTTCGCAATAAAAAAATTTAAACTATCTAATTTAGAAATTACATTAACTGACCAAAAACTTATGGTCGAAATTAATAATGTCTCGATGATGATCTGAAAATGTGCTGTGCGAATCTGACAAAAAGTTGGCTCACGGTTTTTCAATGTTCATATCGGTAAAAGACGTTATATATTGCCAGTTACGGTCGATTTAAATTACTTTAATTGTTATTCTATTCACTGGCGAAATAAATTTATTATTCTCTTTATTATACACCGTAGACTGAAGTATCGGTGCTCCATCTTATAGTTGTTATTGCGATAAATATTACCACAGTCCCAGTGGTCGAATTGGCACGACACCCGCACGGTATACGGGAGGTTCCAGGTTCGAACCCTGGCTGGGGTAATATTTTTTCGCAATAAAAAAATTTAAACTATCTAATTTAGAAATTACATTAACTGACCAAAAACTTATGGTCGAAATTAATAATGTCTCGATGATGATCTGAAAATGTGCTGTGCGAATCTGACAAAAAGTTGGCTCACGGTTTTTCAATGTTCATATCGGTAAAAGACGTTATATATTGCCAGTTACGGTCGATTTAAATTACTTTAATTGTTATTCTATTCACTGGCGAAATAAATTTATTATTCTGTTTATTATACACCGTAGACTGAAGTATCGGTGCTCCATCTTATAGTTGTTATTGCGATAAATATTACCACAGTCCCAGTGGTCGAATTGGCACGACACCCGCACGGTATACGGGAGGTTCCAGGTTCGAACCCTGGCTGGGGTAATATTTTTTCGCAATAAAAAAAAATTTAAACTATTTAATTTAGAAATTACATTAACTGACCAAAAACTTATGGTCGAAATTAATAATGTCTCGATGATGATCTGAAAATGTGCTGTGCGAATCTGACAAAAAGTTGGCTCACGGTTTTTCAATGTTCATATCGGTAAAAGACGTTATATATTGCCAGTTACGGTCGATTTAAATTACTTTAATTGTTATTCTATTCACTGGCGAAATAAATTTATTATTCTGTTTATTATACACCGTAGACTGAAGTATCGGTGCTCCATCTTATAGTTGTTATTGCGATAAATATTACCACAGTCCCAGTGGTCGAATTGGCACGACACCCGCACGGTATACGGGAGGTTCCAGGTTCGAACCCTGGCTGGGGTAATATTTTTTCGCAATAAAAAAAAAAATTTAAACTATCTAATTTAGAAATTACATTAACTGACCAAAAACTTCCCTGATAGCACAGTGTCAGTTGGTGCCGTCATGATGCCGTCGTGGTGCTGTCAATATACACGAATTTCGTGCATATTAACAGCATCACGACGGCATCATGACGGCACCAACTGACACTGTGCTATCAGGGTTATGGTCGAAATTAATAATGTCTCGATGATGATCTGAAAATGTGCTGTGCGAATCTGACAAAAAGTTGGCTCACGGTTTTTCAATGTTCATATCGGTAAAAGACGTTATATATTGCCAGTTACGGTCGATTTAAATTACTTTAATTGTTAGACATAGTACCTTTTAACTTCTGGAAAAAAGAAAAGAAGTTACGATCATTCGTCATATGTTTCGTCGCTCCTGAATCCAAACACCATGCAACTGAGTCAATCTTGAGTTCCTTAGTGTGAGTTCGAAGTGATTTCTCGTTGTGAACTATTGCATGAAAAGCTGAATCCGCCTTGTCTTTGTCCTTGTCTTTCTTCGGGGCTCGACATTTTGCTGCTAAATGTCCTCGTTTACCACAATTATAACAAGTACGTGTCTCCTGGTTAAGATTATTATTATTATTATATGTTTTTCGATTATTTGACTTACTGATTGCCCCTCGATTAGACTTATTGGCCACAGCAGCTACTTCCGTTATATCTGTACTTGAAGCTTCCTTTCGATCCTGACGTCGCTCATACTCGGACTTAAGCTTCTGAATTACGTAATCAGGTGTCAAAATTTCAGGTGGACTTGATTCTAAACCTGAAATAAAAGTTTCCCAGGAATCCGGCATTGCTCCGATAATGTGACAGACGAACTCTTCATCTCGTACTTCTCCCCCGGCGCGTTGAATTCGAAAAACTAGATCTTGCATCTGATCTATGTACTCGGCCATGGTTCCGGATGTCCACTTTGATTGTGTAAATTTTCTATGAAGATGATGTCGTGAACTTACGTTAACGGTCGAATATATCTTCTCGAAGACAGTCCACATTTCGTGTGCAGTACGAAGTCCTACGACGTGCTTAAGTTGAGCATCCTCGATTCCTAAACCGATGGTTGACATAGCTTGACGATTGAGCGCAATCCAATTTGGAGTTTCCTCTGTGGGCATTGCCTTTTCAGTGACTTCCCACAGATCTTCCTTACAGAGAAGAAAGAACATCTTCTGTCGCCAATGATCATAATTCGTCGAATTCAGCAAGCGAAATCCATGCTTGGTAAAACCGCTACGATCGTTTGAAATATTCTCCGTCATATTTAAACACAAAATCGGCAAACACAATCGATAAATTAACCGGTTTCACTGCCTTTTAAAGAAAAATATTCGTATTTTCGGCTTTGCGTTCTGGGCCCAT
Source organism: Temnothorax ravouxi (assembly GCA_030770255.1). Lineage (NCBI taxonomy): Eukaryota > Metazoa > Arthropoda > Insecta > Hymenoptera > Formicidae > Temnothorax > Temnothorax ravouxi. Next base: position 12,746 of record JASTWP010003329.1, read on the forward strand.
AACCTGATGAAATATGCACAAAACGTCCACACAGTTTAGCCAGAAAATACAAAGAACCATCAGTTTATTTTCTTTAAATAAACGTTTTTACACACAGGACGTTAAAGACGGACAGATGAGATGTTACAAACAAAAGACAATTACGAACATAGTTCACGGTTCTATTTTATATACCCGGAATGCGATAAATAAACTTTTGATAGTTAATTGCGAGAGACGCTAAATACAAGTTTTCTAACACAACTATATTAACAGTCAAGACGTTTCAAGCATTGATAAAGGTAATAATAATAATATTTATTGGTCACGCGCGTGCGTGCATACGTGTGGGCGTGTATGCGTGTGTGTGTGTATTATCCGATTGCTAATATTATACAGTAGCTTCCTCTTGCTTTTTTCGCTTTTCTTCTTCTCCCTCTCATTTTTAAGAAGATAAATCTTGATAATTATTTTTTTTTAATTGTGTTATGATATAATGACGCGATTATTATTGTATTATAAATAAAACGTAATTTAAAAATTTTTTGTTATTTTGTCTTCTTATAAAATAAACATTAGAATACGTGTGTTGATGGATGAGTGTATGTGTGGGTGTAAATGGGGGTATATGTACATATATGTGATTGTAGATATGGGTATATGGGTGAGAATGTGTATGTATGTGTGTATGTATGTGTACATACACACAAAACTTGTGATGCTACTATAAGTACAACAATATATATATATATATATATATATATATATATATTGTTATTTTCATAAATTGTAATTTGTATATATTGTTATATATATATATATATATATATTATATATAATATATTGTTGCACTCGCGCTGAGTTCGCAGCTTCGCCCGGTATTTTTCGCCGCGGAGCGTCTTTAGCAACGGGCGTTGTTATGCGTTGTTGATACAGCCCGGCTTTCAGATTTCCTCCGGACTGAAACTCGAGCGAACGTTTCGGTTCTCGTTCTATGATTGTAACATTCGCAATAAACTATCCTTTCGTTCCTAAAACCTGTGTTCCCTTATTCCGCGGTACGCGAGTTAACGCGCGACCGAGTGCGGGAGTGCCTAGGGAGCGTGCGAAAGTCGCCGGAGTGCAACATTTTGGGGGCTCGTCCGGGATAGAATGACGACCACTCACACCCCGCCGAAGACCCGTTCGCAGGCCGTGGCGTCGAGGACAACGGAGTCGGACACTGCAAAGACGACGGCGGAAGTCGTCACAATACAGGCCGTGATTCGCCAGATCCGCGACATGCGCGAGGAACAGGCGCAGAGAGAGAGAGAATACGCCGAGACGTTCCGCCGGCAGAAGGAAGAGATCCGTCTTCTCCGAGGGATAGACTCCGCACAAACACAGCTAAGTCTCTCCAATAATAGAGCGTCCGGGGATACGGGGACGCGTTTCGCGCTGTCGGGGGCGAGTGATGTGCGCGCGGACTCCACGGCTTATGCCGCGAACTCGGGAGTGTGCGACGCGCGAGAAAATACGGGAAGCGCGGGCCGCGTTTGCGGGTGTAAATGACGTGCGCGCGGAGCTCGGATTTAAGCTCAAGCCCGACGTTTATGACGGATCGGTCCCGTTGCGGGAATTTTTCTCTCAATTCGAGATTATCGCTCGCGCAAATCAGTGGAGCGACGCGTCGAGGACCATCGCATTGGCTTCCTGTTTGAGGGGAAAAGCGCGTTCGATTCTGGACTCTGTCGAAAACGTAGAAAATCTCGAATACGCCGAGCTAAAATTGCGAAGCTTGAATTGCGTTTCGGGGAAGGGCGCACCTTTTCCAAAATTATTACTCCCTCTTCACGAATCGGAGACAAAAATTCGGGGAGGACTTTGAGTCTCTCGGCTCCGAATTGGAAAGGCTTGCCCGGTTGGCTTATCCCGAGTGCCCGTACGCTGTTCGGGACAAGATTGCGTGCTCGCAGTTTATCTCTGCCATAACGAACGGTTTCGTGAAGAGGACCCTTCAGTTGGAGGGAGTTACCTTTTTGAAATTAGCGGTAGAGAGAGCGAAGGCCGTTAAGGCCATACAGGGAGAAAGTTTTGGGGAATTTGGGAGAAAAAGGGAAATTTTTGGTAAACCTTTCGAAAAAGGGGAAAAGAAAACTTTGCCTCAAAATGAGGGCGGCGAAAAATCCGAGGAAAAGGGGGGAGGTAGCGTCCGCAAAGATTTTCCGCGCAATTTTCGAAATCGCGTTTCCGCAAAGGAATGCTGGCTTTGTGGAAAGGTTGGACATTTCCGAGCCGAATGTCCCGCGAACACGGAAAAGGGAAACGCGGAATAGTTACTCTTAGCGGGGGAAGAGTGACCCTCGCAGATAAAACCCCGGAAATTTTAATTCGTTCGATTAGTAATAAGAGTGATTACGATAATTTTTGTTACCAAGGGAAATTAGATGGGAGGGATTGTTTTTTTAAAATTGATACGGGTTCCGATGTTTTCATTTTGAGTAGGAAGTTTCTCGGAGAGGTTAGAGGGAAAATTCGAGTCGAGAATTGTTCTCTTCGTTATCCCACGGGGGAGAGAGTCCCTGTGGAATTTAAAATGGAGGTTGAAGTTCGGTTAGGAAATTTTTCTGTGAATAAGATTTTAATGTACGTGGCGGAAATTGATGATCAGTGTTTGCTGGGGAGAGATTTCTTAAAACTCATTAATTTAGAAGGTATTTTTGATTCGTTTTTTGAAAAGAAGGAGTCAGAAATCGGAAGGGTTTTGAGTTGCTCTCGGGTGGCGTATTCTTCTGAAGTAGTTCCTCCTTTCTTGAAAGGGCTATTTGAAAAAGATTCTGAAAATTTGGACGCAGGACAGAAGGAGGTTTTTGCTGGATTTTTGAATGAATTTCAGGATGTCTTTTCTGAAGACGTCGTTGCGGGAAATTGTGAAGTCGTTAATCATGAAATTAATTTGAAAAATCCTACTCCAATTAAGCAAACTCCCCGACGTGTTCCTTTTCGAATGCGAGAGGAAGTCGACGGAATTATTGAAGAAATGAAGAAACAGGGCGTTATTGAGGAGTCGCGTAGCCCTTGGGTTTCTCCGGTCGTTCTTGTCAAAAAGAAAGATGGTTCAATCCGTTTCTGTATTGACTTTCGGAAAGTTAACGAGGTGACTGAAAAGGATTCTTTTCCTTTGTCCAGGATTGATGACATCCTGGACCAATTATCGGGCAATAGTTGGTTCTCTACTTTGGATTTGAAAAGCGGATACTGGCAAATTAAGATCCGCCCGGAAGATCGCGAGAAGACGGCCTTTTCTATCGGGAACGGGTTATGGCAGTTTGTCGTAATGCCATTTGGTCTCTGTAACGCTCCTGCCACTTTTGAACGATTGATGAAAAAAGTTCTTCGGAAACTTTTATCAAAGATTTGTTTATCTTATTTAGACGATGTTATCATTTTTGGAAAGAGTTTTGAGGAAATGTTAAGGAATTTAAAAGAAGTATTCTCTCGTTTACGTTTAGCTAACTTAAAAATCAATCCTAAAAAATGTGTACTTTTTGAAAGAAAGGTTAAATACTTAGGACATGTGATTTCTACAGAGGGCATTGCTACAGACCCTGATAAGATTTCCGCTGTAAAAGAATGGCCGGTTCCTCATTCCAAAAGGCAATTACGTAGTTTTCTCGGTTTCTGCTCTTATTATCGGAAATTCATTAAAGGTTTCTCTTCTTTAGCAAAGCCCCTCTTTACGCTTACCGGAAATCAAGTGTTTGTTTGGGGGGAGGAGTGTCAGAACTCTTTTGAGAATTTAAAGCGGGTGTTGACATCCTCTCCCGTACTTTTTTTCCCGAGGGGGGAGGGAGAGTTTGTGTTAGACACTGACGCTTCTAACATCGGGGTTGGTGCGGTGTTATCCCAGAGGCAAGAAGGGTTAGAAAAGGTTATCGCGTACTTCAGCCGTGTGTTGAGTAAAACAGAAAGAAATTATTGTGTTACTCGTCGTGAGTTGTTAGCGATAGTCGACTCGGTTAAATCTTTTCGACATTACCTTTTGGGGCGTAAATTTGTCATCCGTTCGGACCACGCTTCCCTTAAATGGCTTATGTCCTTCAAGGACTTAGAGGGACAATTAGCTCGCTGGTTGGAGAGACTCCAACAATATAATTTTGAGATAATTTATCGTAAAGGTCTTTCGCATGGAAACGCCGATGGATTATCCAGGCGTCAGTGCAAGATTGACGGCTGTGCGTTTTGTGCTAGAGTAGAGGAGAGGAACCCAGTTGAATCGGAGAAAACGGTCGCGCGAATAATCTTGCTGGGAGAAACTTTGGATGAATGGAAAAAAGACCAGCTAGAGGATCAAAATATCGCGGCTGTTTACCGAGGCAAAGAAACGGGGGTACGGCCGTCACGATCTGAGATTTCGACAGGAGACGTTTTCGCTCAAATTTACCTTTCCTATTGGGACGCTATCGTCTTGAGGAATGAAGTTCTTTATAAGATATGGGAGGCTCCTAGTCTTAAGTCCAGGATTCATCAACTCATTGTTCCACAAAAACGAATTAAACAGATTTTAGAGGAGGCACACGATTCTTTTTGGGGGGACATTTTGGAGTTAACAAGACCCTTGAAAAAATTCGTAAGCGATTTTATTGGGCCACTTGTAAAAGAGATGTAGAAGATTGGTGTAGATCTTGTGAGATCTGCGTTTCGAAAAGGGGACCGTCGGGAAAAGGAAAGTCCCCGTTGCAAATCTATAATGTCGGGTTCCCTTTTGAAAGGGTCCAGATGGACATACTCGGTCCTCTTCCATTGACCAAGTCTGGAAATAAGTATCTGTTGGTCATTGTGGACTGTTTTACTAAGTGGATTGAGGCTTTTCCCTTGAGAAATATGAGAGCAAGGATAATAGCTGAGACTTTTGTTAATCAGTTTATTTCTAGATATGGAGTCCCCTCGGAAGTTCATACGGATCAGGGGAGGAATTTTGAATCGAGACTTTTCACAGAAGTGATGGGACTTCTCGGAATTAAAAAAACTAGGACTACCCCGTTGCATCCGCAGTCTGATGGGCAGGTGGAGAGACAACACCAAACGATTACCAATTACTTAGCCAAATTTATCTCCAAAGATCAAAGAGATTGGGACAAGTGGATTCCCTTATTCCTTTTGGCTTATAGATCTTCAAAACATGAGACCACGGGCGTGACTCCTGCGGAGATGTATTGTGCCCGGAATCTTAAGTTGCCCTTAGATTTATTACAAGGCAGTCCTCCGGGACTTCGGGAGGAGAGCCCTAGGTCAGAGGGCGATTTTATCAAAAGACTGAGGGAAAAATTGGAGGGGATTCATTCGGTAGTCAGAGATAGGTTAGAAATTAGATCTTCTAGGGTAAAAAACTGGTATGATCGTGGAGCCAGGAAGGACCTTTTTCGAGAAAATTAGAAAGTTTGGTTTTATAATCCTCGAAGAGAAAAGGGGAAGGCCCCGAAATTACAAAGTAGTTGGGAAGGCCCTTTTCTAATTGTAAGAAAATTAAGTGATGTAGTATTTTGTATTCGAAAATCCCCCAGGCATAGAAAGAAGGTAGTACATGCGGATAGGTTAGCCCCTTTTTATGAGAGAACAGTAGGAAGTAGTTAAAGAAATCGGAACCCGATTTATCGTTAAAAAGTTTTTCTTTGAAGTTGATATATGTTACTGCGTGTATTGTTTTTTTTGTGTTTAAGGGAGAATCTTCGTTTCTTCATTGGAAGATCTTGAAGGACACGGAGTGGACTCTTCATTATTATCTTGGGACCACGGTTTAAAGAAGACTGCCTCTCCCTCGGTTTTTGCAATTGAGGTTTTTCCGAGGGACTTGGGCGAATGCCGAGGCAGGGACTAGGGGAGTCCTGATTCGAATTGTTATTTCGGTCAGAAACGATGGGTCCTCAAAAAGTTATTTCCTCCCCCCTTGTCCAAAGACTTTCGTGAGACGACGTCTGCGGCGGAAGGAGAATGCGGTGAGGAGAACTGCGTCAAGGAGGAATTTTAATGGAGTTCCAGTAAAGCCGAGAAGGAAGAGACCCTTCTGTAACGGCGAGGAACGGAAGAAGGACGGAAAGTTCTTGTTGGCAGGTTGGGCCCAATGAAGGCGAAGCCCGACATCTTGAAGCAACAGCTCGGGATAGGGCGAGGAACGCTTCAGAGCCCTGGAGCCTGCAAAGAAAGTGGAACCTCCTGGAGACTGCCCTTCCGGATTGTCGGGACGACAATCTGAAGAACGGGGGGGCAGTGTTGCACTCGCGCTGAGTTCGCAGCTTCGCCCCGTATTTTCCGCCGCGGAGCGTCTTTAGCAACGGGCGTTGCTATGCGTTGTTGATACAGCCCGGCTTTCAGATTTCCTCCGGACTGAAACTCGAGCGAACGTTTCGGTTCTCGTTCTATGATTGTAACATTCGCAATAAACTATCCTTTCGTCCCTAAAACCTGTGTTCCCTTATTCCGCGGTACGCGAGTTAACGCGCGACCGAGTGCGGGAGTGCCTAGGGAGCGTGCGAAAGTCGCCGGAGTGCAACAATATATATCAATTATCTTGAAAAATTTATATTTAATTTTAAAAATGTTCCAAATAAAAAATCGGGCTTAATTTTTTTTTAAATGTAGAGTAAGGGAGATCGGGGCAAACTCAACATCGGAGCAAATTTGACACTAGGTTTTTTGCTAATTTAAATTTATTGTAGAAACTTGTCTTTCCTATACTGTAAATGCATCTTTATGTGCAGTATTATCAACAGAATTTGGTGACATTCTGAATTATGATGTAATTTTTAGCACGACATAAGCGTTTTTAATGGTAAAAAATAATTTTTCTGATCTCTCAAAAATTTCTTTCATTGAGTTTTACTTTTGTGAACCTATATGTAAGTGATTTTGAGGGAAAATTTGATGCTCTATACGAATCCAATAATAGTTTTTGTATTATTTAAAAATTTGTGTTTTTAGAGTGAAAAAAAAGTGAAAAATGAGGTTCGAGGCAAAATCGACACTACGCCATTTCATTAGCTCCTAATAACAAATGATACTTGTCATACAGCCATATGGCTCATGATAAATGTATGTGCATGTCCGATCGCGAATTTATTTGCAATAAATTAGTTTTTTAAACATGAGTTTAGATGAAAATAATTGAAAGTTCAACAAATTTTGTTTGTATTATTTCCAATAATTGTTTTACTTAATTTAGAATTTTTGTATTTTCTAAATATACGATAAACAATGTATTTTCAGTTTCAGACAAAAAAATGAGTTTCAGATCAAATTGTGTCGATCAGTCAAAGTATTGTACACACACACACACACACACACACACACACACACACACACACACAAATGCGATTTTTGGACGTTTTAGAATATTCTGAACACATTGATCTTTTCTACTTTTATTTATAACCAATTGATTAAGCAAGGTCAACAGACTCAGGTTTATACGTAATAGACGAATTAATGTAACCAGAAGCTTTAACGAACCGCTCGAGGGCTTTCCGCTCAATACGCTAGACCAATTCGATGAAATAGAAAGCGACTCCTAAAGAAGTGCGCGTAAGAAAATGGTGAGTAGCTTAATTATTAATAAATCCATTGCATTTACAATACCTACTATAATTTCTCAATATGTAATTGAAATGTATGGATTACTTTTTATAATTTCAACGCCGTATAACCTGCCGTTTTATAAGTAGGTTTACAACGTCTTTTTTCGATATAAAACATATATTATAACTCAATTTGTGTGTGTGTGTGTGTATTCTCTTATTATTTCTATATTATATGTATAATGAAATAGATATTTATTAATTACTTGAATTTTATCTAGATACAATATTAAAACATACATTATTTTATTATTTCAGTATCATTATTTGAAAAGTTTAGGAGCCTTAAAATTGCGTGACTTTTTACATTCCTCTCTAAAGGAGATTATGACTGACGAGTTGGTCAATAAGTTTACGTGGTCTGGTGGTGCTGAATCAAGAAATTTTGGCGATACAAAAATTGCTAATATTCTATATCGTAAGACATTTTTTATATAATATATAACCAATCGTTGTAAAAATTCTCCTACAATTTCCCTTGAAAAATTTTCACTTAATTTTTACTTGTTTATACCAAATGGCAAATGACTGGAGTTGTGCCAAAATGTTTTCCATTGGTTAACCTTTGAAAATCTACAGTATTTCATATGGTTTTCTCACTTTTCTTTTGTTGATATTTGTAAACAAATAAAAAAAAATTAAGAAAACCGACTATGAAAATTTATTGGTGAATTGGCCTTGTAGTGTAACTTATTTACAAATGTTTAATTTTATTTTTCAGTTGCAGCTCAAAATTGTCCATTCTTTAAAGGGCCAGAGAGCAAAATTGAATTCAAAACGGAAATGCAGCAGGTTTTGCGTGCGGCAAAACAGAGAGTAATAAAATTAAAAAAACAGAATTTGTAACAAAGGAGCAGGAAGATGATGGAACCGATGGAACCGATGATCAAGAGTGTCCATCCGAGGAGATGACCGAATACGACGAATCGGATAATTAAAGTTTCCGCAAAGTACGTATGAATATTTTTACAAATATAAGATAAAGTTTGTGGATATTGTTATACAATCGAGACTAATCTTACAGAGTGTGGAAAGAAATGTGTGAAGCGTATGCGCATCAATTGGTAATACAAAACAATCCGGAAAAAGCGGTATCATATTTACTAGCTGTACACAAAATTTACGAAGCCATAGAAGTATTTATAAATGCTAAGATGTTTAAAGAGGCTTATGCACACTCGCACGATGTAAATTGGATGCTGTTGATACGTTTCTAAATAAAATATTAGAATCTTAGGCGGAATGGGCCACTTATAAAGGTCAACTGGAACAGACAGCTCAATGGTAAAACAATTAATTTCTAATTAATATTTTTTATTAATCATTGTAAGTGTCGTATAGCTATGACGAAAATTGGTTTTGGCCAATACTCTTTTCATAGACAGTATTTAATAACAATACTCATTTTTTGTTATAATAACACACATTGTATTATATTTTTTCAGGTGCAAATAAATATTAGTTATCAATAAATTGCAATGGCGGCCACGTGCGATACAAAAGAAATGCGATTCTTGAAAATAGAGCGATGAAATGTGGAGTAACGATAAAAGAATTCTTCACGCATGTTCTCACGAAATTAGATACCAAGAAACCAACGAACAAGGACAGCATTTATGCAAAGAGCAATTGTCCTGTGTCCCAGAGTATACGTGCTTACTTATGTATTGGTCTCCTGAATTGGTTATCGAAATATTTAGAAGAGCTATCGATCGAAGAAGAAACGCAGTTTGTGCACTTGATGTTAGATTTGCTAGACGATACTATAAATGAAACAAGCCTAGCTCATTAGATCAAGATTTCTAAGCATAAGCAACTGGAAGATAAACTTATGGCATTTGCGGATTAGTCCTTCCTTCTAATCTGTTAAACTTTTGATGATTTTGTTTGATTTAAAGAAGGATTTAAAAACTGCTCTGTACCACGTTTAATGTTTATTGAATTAATTTTCTTAACAAATCTTCTCTTTTAAGTAAGATATTTCTTATAGGAAGTGCTATTATAGATAACAATTGTTCGTGCGGTAAAATTTTCTCATAGCTATAAAGATTTTCTTTATTGTCGTGACTTGTACTTTTCGAGATACGCTTGATTCTTCTTTTATACCGTTATTTCATGTAACATCCGTTAGTTTTGAAAAGCAATGAGATATTTAGCAAGAACAGCATTGAACCAAATTGCGTCACAAAGTTGTTCAATAAAAATTCGAGCTAACGGAAAGACGTTATGGGGAACATTGTTTTCTTTGGAGAAACAATTTAGACTGAAATGTAATTATACGAGATAAGTAGGCTAAGTCTATAACGATTGATTATATAATATATTTTTCATAGATTACGGAAAAGAGAGGTGTCAATAAGACCGCTTTTTGGCCTACGTCAGAATCGCTGCAAACTGTGGTATTTTATTCCTACCGATGTAACTCACAACCTTCTAGAACCGTTTGCTGTCCGAGCAATTAAAGGCTGAGAACGGGCAACTTGGAATCTCAAAAACCAATGTAGCCCAGTAAAATGACTCGAAATTTGTCGATTTGGAGGAAATAATACTGACTGGGCTGAAACTTTGTAAACAGGGTTGTTTTAGGATACTATTCAACATATTAAAAGTCCCCACGTGTAGACGCTACGTTGCGGGCAGGGGAGGGTTCAAAAGGTCCAAAAAATCAGTTTTTTGCAAATAATTCGGAAAATATCAACTTTACGGAAATTTATGTAGATATCAAAATTGAAGCTTACAAAATTCCGCACAATTTCATTTTTTATTCAAGTTTGTACGACCAAATGGAGCAGAGATAGAATTTTTTTAAACACCGGTAGTTTTGCGACGCAACGAAAACGCGTACGCGCGTCGCGCATTTTTTGTTAATATCTCGAAAATGGACTCTCGAATCGAAGAATGTTTTAAATAAAAGTTGTAGAGAATCTAATTACGAACAATTTCGTGTTTTATTCATTTCTGTACAGTAAAAAAATCGAGGAAATATGAATTTTTAAATAATTTATAACCGCCATAGAAGAGATACGATGGAAATTAGTTGTTAGTCTTCTTCTTCTTTTTCTTCATTTGCACTATTTGAATAGTCTTCATCCGATTCGGAATCGCTCATTTCGTCAGATACGAACATATTTAGGCAGCCGTTCTGTTTGCAATTAGCACAGAGGTCAGAACATCTTAACCCTGCCTTTTTGCAGCCACATGACCCGGTGCAATCCGATTTGCATTTACATGCTATTAATTTAAGGAGCTCGTTGGGTGCAGGAGGATCAGTTGTGAGAACAGGCTGAAGACATCCATCAATTTTTTTCCAGCCCCATGATTGCGGATCTTTACTGTTGCCCAGCCACGTTTGCACTTGATGGTAAGTTCTAAACGAGTGCTGGGCAGCAGCATTTGACGTGGGCGGCAGTGCAGGCAAACGCAATGTCTTCTTAGTCGCTGATTTTCTGTATGCATCGTATCGAAGAGTATCCAGAGTTGAATTATTAGGATTCTTCGATCCGTATAAATATAGAAATAATAATTCCCCTGCGTTCTTTACGTCCGTAGCACTGGATGTTGCAGACATGAAAATATCGATGATTGTTTGCAATTTTTTTTTTTTTTAATAAATTAAAAACCGCAATTTTGCCTTTTTGAAAAATTGCAGACGTTGTATCACATCCGCTGAAGGCATGAGCTACTAAAATTGAAGCTTGCAAATTTTGTGTGCTTTGCAATTGCTGTGAAGAGAAGATTTGTTTCAAACTTAGTCCTTTGCCTGGCTTTAAAAAAAATATATTTCTATCAGATGGCGTCAATGCAGTCAGCAGCACAAGAAGGTCCGTATCTTCTCCTACCACGATGGTGGAATGCATTTCTGAAGATTTTATAGCAGTTTGGATGATAAGAACGTCGGCATCGCTGGTCGCTTGTTCTACACAAAATCCGTCCATTTCAAACGACGTTTTAAGCAGAGCTATTAGTCTCGATTTGTTACCGTTGTGACGTAGAAATGTATCTTGAGCAGTTGTTGCAATCATGTGCTCTTGAAACATTATTTCAGGGCAAGCGTGTTTTTCATCTCTTCTTACTTGTTCAATTCTTTTTGTGCTATTGGAAATGTCATCGTAGCCATCGAAAACTATGATGCAGTGTTTTCCATAATGCTGCTTAACATGATTAACATACATAGCACAAAGATTTTTGTACGTTGTATTGATAGTCCATACAACACGATGCAACAAGAAACCTCCGTCTATGACATGCAGGTGATCAACGTCTGGAAAATTATCGCTGGACTCTTGAAACACTTTCATTAACGTAGATTTTGTATTTTTGCGCATACCATTTTCGCAAAATAGTGAAAGTGGATACGGAGCTAACTCGTACTTTAAAAATTTTTGTAAATCCTCTTCAGATTTTTTTGCGACTGTAATTCGATGAAACAGCAGCAATGGATCCACCGTTACTTGATCATTGTGCACTTTAACAGAACAATTTATCGAAGCTAACGATAAAACTCTGTTGCTACGCTTTATTGTCACATCTTTTAATGGCTTGTTATGCACTTTTTCAAGGAGAAGTTCGCCAATTTCACGTGCTCGAAAACAGTTTATCGACAATTTCTCTCCCTGTATTCCAGTACTCAATGACAAAATTGCATCAGTGACTGGGAAGGGATTGTGAATACGCAGCCACTTGATAAGTTTTTGAACGTCTTTACTGTCTCGCTCGATTCGACTGTCACGAGCTTCGACATGCTGCTCACTCGATAAAAACTGGGTTTCGCTGTACATTTCCACAGCTTCACAAATATTATGCAAAATCGGCATTGTCACGGTGAATGACGTCAAGGAACTATCCGTGATGCCTCTGCCAATTGCGCCCCCTTTGATCTTAAAATCTCTATTTAGCGTCTGTTCGATCATTTGGTCAGACCATGTTCCTGACCAAAATTTGTCATTTCTTCGAAATGTAAATTTTGCACCTTTCGTAAATTCAGCATATTCGTTGACATCCATTTTTTTCTCCAAATCAGCCATATCTTGTAAATAGATATGACATGATTTAGCATAAGAAAAATGCCCACTAGAATGAAAGTACGGGAGCATATGCCGAACAGCCAACAAATGGTTTGTCCAGTTTCCTTCTCTCTCTGACTCAATAAATAACTTGAGTATCGTCACCATATGAAAATATTGAGTCCATAATTGAGCAGTGGGCCCATTACTTTCCAACTTAAGAAGTTCACTTTCAAGTTTTACAGAAAGGTTCTTTAAAACAGAGTTTTCATTTATTTCATTCATCATTGGAGGACTTTGAAAATGCTGCAGCAACGAAAACACAGTTTCACGTTCTTGATAAGTCATCGGCAATTTTTCCAGAATTATATGCGACAGTGCTAATTGAACAAGCAAATGCCCTCGTATTGCTCGCGCATAAGCGTGACCAGCGAGTAATTTGTCAGCCGAATTTGGAGCGTAGATAAGACTGAGAAGTTGTCGAAGACCACTGCCTGCCATTATATAGCCTATACATCCCAAAAAAGATAAAAGAGTGTGAAATCCACCTAGTCGTATAATGATGTTATAATGATATAATGATGACCTAAAATGGAGTTTTCACCAGAACAAGCTACTATATCCCTCGCCTTCATGTACAATGGCTGGTCGAACGTGACAAATATTGTTTTCAATTGGACTTCTTTTGCTTTTTCGACA
>JASTWP010003330.1:0-26015 GCA_030770255.1 Temnothorax ravouxi
ATATATGCATTTGTATTAATTATCTCTATAATGTATTCAACTGTATGTTTTATGTATAAAACGATCAAATAAAAATCTTGAGTCCTTTAATATGTTCTATAATATCCTATAATATGTGTTATTAAATTTTAAAAGTCTTTTGAATTATTTTTCTTGCAATTTATAATAATAAACTGCATTATATAGAATTACAAGTATAAATTTTTTAGGTGAACAAGGTTATGTTAATTGGAGGGAAACATGAAAAGGATTTTATTAGAAGAAGTTTGAGTGTTACATTTTCTGATGACTTAGCCTCCATGTGTTCATGGACTGGCCAAAAAAATAATTATAAAATTGGAGATACGCACACAATTCTGAGCATTAAAAGTAAGTATTAAAAATAATTTTTTAAGAGATATATATACATATATTACTTGCAGTATTAAATGTTATGTTTTATGTCTCAGAATTTATTAAAATTGTCTCCTATTTTTTTGTGGCAATCATCGTTAAAAAGCAGGACACACACACGTTAAAAATTCTTACGAAATAAAAGAAAAATATACATCCATAAACTAATACTTTTGATCGTTTTAGTATATATGTAAACTATTCCGGAAACTTTTGTGTTATTTCAATAATTATCATAAGTTTTAATTGCCGTTAAATTAACATTATTTATTTCTTTCATCTAACAATAAACTGTATTAAATTTGTCTTATTCCAGAAGCTTTTAGAGCAATATTCCCTCGGAGTACAGAAAAAGATTTTGAACACTTTTGTAATGGAGTGGTTCAGATTCGCAAACGTCCGTAAGGGAAAAAAAAAACATTAAAAAGGTAATGTAATGTATTTCGGTATATACTCTCCATAAAATAAAATCATTATAGTTTGCCGCATTATAATTTATAAGTAACTTTTTCACTAATTTAATTCTACTTTTATTTTTCAGGAAGTGATAAATATATTATCTTTCTTGCGTAGCTCCACGCGAGTGATATATTATTATAGTAACAAAATAAGGGTCTTAGGTTTGATCTCGACTCAGTCTGCATCCCGCATATACAGTCCCTCGTTTAACTCCCAGTAAGCAAGGAACATTAAATTAACGTTTAGAAATATTGACTTTATGTGTATTTTTTAAACGTTTTTTAATAATATTATACATATATTTGAAAAATATTATTTCGTAATATGATTTTTCTGAATGTTGTTAAAATATTTTAAAAACGTTACAGAAAATATTTTTCAAATGTTACTCTGACATTTATTTGAGATCAATGCAACAGTTCAAAATTCCTTGTAATTTGAACTTGGAAATAACGTTGGTAGTATATTAATTTTCTGTTGTTAGAATGTTATTGTTTTATATTGTGCGCAACGCTTATCGCGACAGCCATGATGCGTACATTATCCTACGATGCGTGAGTGCGTATACACGCGTGTGGATCGAGCAGTGCGGAGTGCTCTTTATTTACAGTATATTTATATATAAGTAAGTATAAACTATTATATTCTAAAAGTTGTATATTAATAATAAGAACTCTCAATTAACCATACGTGCTATGAATAGTTGATATGATGATCTATAACCTATAATTTAGGTTAACTATAAATAACGTTCTTTTGATGGAATTATTTGCTATTTTCTTGCAATTTACTGCCGATTATTTTCAGCTGTTTGAGCGCGTCAAGATCATGAGCAGAGACGCACGCTTGTCGCGACAGCCAATCGGAAGCAGTAATAGTTCTGGAGTCTGTAGTGGCATTATCTTACATACGTATGATGCGTGAGTGTGTCATATATACGTACGTTTGTGCTTGTGCTGTCGAGCGCTTATTTTAATTGTATACAACATTTTTATATGGGTAAGTAATTAATATATTCTAAAACTTACATATTAATATGATAAGAACTTAATTATCTATATGTGCCCTGTAAATAGGTAGCTGGTGATTCAAGATGTATTTTTCGATCCATATAAGAGAGAGATTTGCAGAAGAAAAGAAATATACCAAAGTATTAAAGATCGAACATATTCTTGATGTAATCGGGCCACGAGGCTGACTGCTACGTGCCTGCTGTCAGTCTCGTGGCACGGATTCGATCCGCACGGGGTAATAAAAGAAAAATATACATCCACACGGAGAGAAAAAATAGGGAGGAATCCCATAGAGTTACTCTCCTAAATATCACATGGGCGCGAATCGAGCCTAAGGTCCGACTGCGCCAGTAACTGTACCGGTGGCGCCACCGATTTTCTACTGACAAATCATTGCACTAATATTTCCAGCGAGCTAACCGGAATTTTTCAGTATCGCTCATGGAATAGCTTCGGGTCGGACCCGATTCAACTTTATTTCTTTGACGCTAGCGTCACAGCGAAACCACGTTCACTCTGTTGACGCTCATTTTCAGCGTCTCATGAATTCGGGTCCGACCCGAAGCTATTCCATGAGCGATACTGAAAAATTCCGGTTAGCTCGCTGGAAATATTAGTGCAATGATTTGTCAGTAGAAAATCGGTGGCGCCACCGGTACAGTTACTGGCGCAGTCGGACCTTAGGCTCGATTCGCGCCCATGTGATATTTAGAAGAGTAACTCTATGGGATTCCTCCCTATTTTTTCTCTCGTGCATAAACTAATACTTTTGATCGTTTTAGTATATATGTAAACTATTCCGGAAACTTTTGTGTTATTTCAATAATTATCATAAGTTTAATTGCCGTTAAATTAACATTATTTATTTCTTTCATCTAACAATAAACTGTATTGAATTTTTCTTATTCCAGAAGCTTTTAGAGCAATATTCCCTCGGAGTACAGAAAAAGATTTTGAACACTTTGTAATGGAGTGGTTCAGATTCGCAAACGTCCGTAAGGAAAGAAAAAAACATTAAAAAGGTAATGTAATGTATTTCGGTATATACTCATCTCCATAAAATAAAATTATTATAGTTTGCCGCGTTATAATTTATAAGTAACTTTTTCACTAATTTAATTCTACTTTTATTTTTCAGGAAGTAATAAATATATTATCTTACTTGCGTAGCTCCGCGCGAGTGATATATTATTATAGTAACAAAATAAGGGTCTTAGGTTTGATCTCGACTCAGTCTGCATCCCGCATATACAGTCCTCGTTTAACTTGTTTCACTGTAAAGGATTGATTAAGAGGAAGTAAATGGTTTAAGGGCTCAGTCACAATGACAAAAATAAGGAATAAGATAAAGGAATAAGGAATAAGGCATGTTGCATCTCACTTTAATGTACGTGTACTGAAGTGAGATGCGACATTACCTTATTCCTTATTCCTTTATCCTATTCCTTATTCCTCTCATTGTGACTGAACCCTAAGGATTCGTGGTTTAAGAATCCAAAAGTTTAAGAATTAAAAGACCTGTATGTGGTTTAATAATCCGTCTCCGATTGTTCGTATCCGTATTCGATTTTTTTATTTGAAAGATGAGTTTTATTCTAAAACCTTCCATTAGGATCAGTGACCTTCACCAAAGATATTATATTGTGATAAACTAAAAATGTAATATATGGTATATATTATTTCTATATAAATAAAACTTTTTTTATGATAATTAGTGAATTATTCCCCAATGCAGATTAGTATATATCAGGTCTGGGCAACTTCGAGCTCCGGAGCCACGACACTTCCCTTACTTTCCGTGGATAAAAAAGAAGTGTCGTGGTTCTGGAGCTCAAAGTTGTCCAAGCCTGGTCTATAAAAGCAATCTAAATATTAATTAGACAATAAATATTGAGATATTTTATTACTATTGCATATTTATTGAAAACATGTTGCCTGTAATAGAAATAAAACATCAGTAAGAACTTTAAATAAATGTTAAAATTAATATTACGGTAATCTTAATATAATATTGTGATAAAGTTGATAGTACATTTAAATTTTTATCTCAAAAACATTGCAGGAATGATAGAAAAACGTTAGCACAATGTTATTTGCAACGTTATGGCACTCCCATTTCAACATTACTGAAATTTCGGAATCGTGGTCAAAGTATGTTCATAATGATGTTCTATACAACATTAAGAACTACATATTTAACAACATTACAAGTTATAGAATATCGTTGCAATAACATTGTAATAATGATTTTTTGCTTACTGGGCTTGTTTCACTGTAAGGGATTGATTAAGAGGAAGTAAATGGTTTAAGGATTCGTGGTTTAAGAATCCAAAAGTTTAAGGATTAAAAGACCTGTATGTGGTTTAATAATCCGTCTCCGATTGTTCGTATCCGTATTCGATTTTTTTATTCGAAAGATGAGTTTTATCCTAAAACCTTCTATTAGTTTTATCCTAAAACCTTCTATCAGTGACCTTCACCAAAGATATTATATTGTGATAAACTGAAAATGTAATATATGGTATATATTATTTCTATATAAATAAAACTTTTTTAATGATAATTAGTGAATTATTCCCCAATGCAGATTAGTATATAACAGGCCTGGGCAACTTCGAGCTCCGGAGCCACGACACTCCCCTACTTTCCGTGGATAGAAAAGAAGTGTCGTGGTTCTGGAGCTCAAAGTGGTCCAAGCCTGGTCTATAAAAGCAATCTAAATATTAATTAGACAATAAATATTGAGATATTTTATTACTATTGCATATTTATTGAAAACATGTTGCTTGTAATAGAAATAAAACATCAGTAAGAACTTTAAATAAATGTTAAAATTAATATTACGGTAATCTTAATATAATATTGTAATAAAGTTGATAGTACATTTAAATTTTTATCTCAAAAACATTGCAGGAATGATAGAAAAACGTTAGCACAATGTTATTTGCAACGTTATGGCACTTCCATTTCAACATTACTGAAATTTCGGAATCGTGGTCAAAGTATGTTCATAATGATGTTCTATACAACATTAAGAACTACATATTTAACAACATTACAAGTTATAGAATATCGTTGCAATAACATTGTAATAATGACTTTTTGCTTACTGGGATATTAATAAAGAATCCCGAAAAAGGGTGCCGCGTGCCCTTCCCCTCCTTGTCATAGCTCTAATTCAACGGCCCCGGACAGGCCAGATAAGAGTATTTGCGATAACATCAGCCGCGCGCTTTTTTCCTCGCCGAGTGAGGTATCGAATTACGAACACGTGCAAAACAACTCGACGGAGAATCAAAACAACAATGCTACATCATCGTCTAACGTAATTACAGTCGATTCCACGAAAGATTTAAGCACTTCCGCGAATTCCGTTATGGAAACCGATTCCGTTGATCCCTCCAACGAAACAAGAAGGGGCGTGAAGCGCCCGACAGAGAATAATTCGTCTGCGATTGTAGGGGGATTACCATCCTCCTCGGCTTCTTCCAAAAAACATCGAAAAGGAGCTAACCGTTACTCTTCCACTGATATACCGCCATTCCTTGTTCACTTCCAATACGCGGAAGCTAATGAGACCCCTGATTTCTTATTAATCTCCAAAATCATTAGTAGATTCCTTAAAGAGGATATTACTGAAATTCGTACCATCGGCAACAATAAGGTTAGAGTTCAATTTGACACATATCAAGCAGCCAATCGAGTCATCAATCTTCCCGTTCTCAAAGAGCATAACCTAATAGCATTCATTCCGTCTTTTAAATTATGCGTATAGCTGTAGTCAAAGGCGTCCCCCTTTGCTTTACGGACAATGAACTTTCTCAAGAAATTGAGTCTTCTACAAAAATTATTTCCGTCCAGCGTCTCAACCGACGTATTAGAAAGGAGGGGGAGACCAAATTTGAGCCATCCAAAACCATTATGATTAAATTCGAGGGTCAGTTTCTTTCCTCCGAAATCTTCATATTCAAAACAAAACTGAAAGTAGAACCATACATCCCTCCGGTGCAAATCTGCTATTCCTGTTACCGATTTGGACACATTAGCTCGAACTGCAGAAGTAAGGCACGTTGCAATAAATGTACTTTAGAAGCGCACACCGTGAAAGAAGACTGCCCCAGAATTAACTTACTCCCCCTCTGCATTAACTGTAAAGGTGACCACATCCCCACGTCTTCCTTTTGCCCCATTTTTATAAGGCAAAAACAAATCGTAGACATCGCAGCCAGGGAAAATATCCCTTATTTAGAAGCCCGCAACAAAGTTGAGAACTGTCAATCCCCTTCTATAGAATTTAATTCCTCAAACTCAAATTCATTTCCCTCCCTCCCTAGCACACCTAGCTCGGTACGCTCCCCTAAATCTCTCCGTTTCAACTTTAATCCAGCACCTCCTCTTCACAGCTCCCCTTCTGTATCCTCACCTACATTTGCGGGTATCCTCCGCAACGGCTCTCCTCAAAACCGTAATAATCGAACCTCTACAACTCAGAGCCCCTTGAACAAATCCAGCTCAACTCAAAGCTCTAACCTTAAAGATTCTCACATATCCTGTATTATCTCTCCCAACGGTAGAGATAGTAATTCCAGTGACAACTCTATCTTTGCCTTTGCCAAATCCTCAGAAAATTCCTATACAAATCTCTCACCTGAGTCGCTCTCCATACTTATCAAAACAATTATCTGTTTCATTCGCAGCCTCCCAGATTTTATCCCTGCAGTTCGAGAGACACAGTTTTATAACATGGTGCTTCAATTATGCACCATCCTCGAAAGAATCTACGGTCAGTAGATGCCTCCCCTCACTGCCAGATCCGCCTCACTCTCTAGTTTCGCTATCTTGTATTGGAACTGCAGGGGGGCTATTCAAAAAAAACCTGACATTGAAAAATTATGTGAATCATACGATATCATTATCCTCTCTGAAACTCTACTTAAACCGCATCACTCTTTCTCCATCTTTGGATTTAACACTATACGACACGATTATGATGTAGGCAAACAAGGCATAGCACTGCTAATTCGACAGAACATCAATTTCTCTCAAATCAGCTTTAATAATATTCTCCACTCCGATAATTCCGTGGAAGCTATTGGTGTAAAAATTTATATTAATGGTTTCAACACAGCCATCTTTGGTCTTTATAGACACCCGGGAGGCCCTTGCCCCCAGAACACCTGGCAGAGAATCTTTACTTTAGCCAACTCCTACCCTCAATCTCTCCTCTTGGGAGACCTTAACGCTCATCATCCTTATTGGGGAGCTCCGTCTCCCAACTCAGCGGGTCGGGTCATCATGGATCTCCTAGATCGGTTCCCCTTCACTTTACTAAATCCTAATACCCCTACCTTCATTCCCCCTCCGGGTATTTCACCTTCGTTAATTGACCTTGCCATTGCCTCCTGCAACTTCGCTACTCTCCTTAATGTAAAAATACTTAACGACACGCGCAGCAACGATTATCGTCCAATCGAAGTAACAGTTAATGCCAAAATCAAGACCAATTGTATCTTTTCCCACAAGTATAAATTCACCAAAGAACAGTTTAAAGCTCTTACCCATACATTGCAACTCCGCGCGCATGACATAGAATCTCGTGTTCTCGACATAGCTGACAATGAACCTTTAGCTCAATATGAGATCTTTATCAATTTATTACAGGAATCCATCGATGCCTTCTCTTTTCCCTCCGCTTTAGTTACAAATCCCTCCTCGAGCAAACACACAAACCTCAACGATCCTAAGAATCGTCTTCCCCCTTCTCCTTGGTGGAATGCTGATTGTGAACAGGCAATCCGGGATAGAAGTAAAGCTTGCAAAATTGATCAGAAAAATCCCACTGTCAACAACTATTCATCCTATCGTAAACAAATTGCGGAGACTCGCAAAGTTTTAAGAGCCGCCAAGAGGGAGGGCTGGAAGAGGTATTGCTCCTCCCTGGATTTTATGACTCCCACTCCTAAAATCTGGAAGATGATTAAGAGTTTTCGCAATCGGAAATTAGCCCCCTCCAGTGACTCGGCTTCCATCAGTGAATCCCTGGCAGAAGAAACAATGGCCTCCATCACCTCTCCAGCTTGCTCTACTAAACGTACTAACCTTCTGGAAAACCTGCAACATACACTGAAACCCCTCTCAGTTGGCTAGACAATCCCTTTCAGTTTAGTGAATTCCACCACGCCCTAAACACAGCTAAGTGCAATTCTAGTCCCGGAATCGATCGCATCGATTACAAAATACTAAAAGTCCTCCCCCCACTGCTCAAAAAGCTTCTCTTAAGAATCTTGAACAATCTCTTCGCGGAGGGTACTTTTCCTGACTCTTGGTCCCACTCCTTGGTTTACCTCATTCCCAAATCCCACGGCAAGGGTGCCCGTCCGATCGCTCTCACCTCTTGTATTCTCAAATTGCTTGAGAAGATGATCCTAAATCGTATCCATTGGTGCACTGAATCCGGCACGAGTAACATAATTCCAGACCACCAATATGGTTTTCGAAAATTCCGATCCTGCTCTGATAACCTCACTATCCTCACCACCGATATCCACTGCAGCAATCTTCTGGGAAAGGCTACCGCCGCCCTCTTTATCGATATCAAAGCGGCCTTTGACAATGTCGTCCCTAGTATCTTGGTCGACGATCTCCTTGGACCCGGCTTTCCTGTTAAAACCTGTCAGTTTGTACAAAATCTCATATCTGAGAGACTGGTGCAATTTGTAATTCAGGGCCAACTCTCCCCTCCTCGCATCTCACGTAAGGGCACCCCCCAGGGATCCGTTCTCAGTCCTTTTCTTTTCAATTTTTACCTCAAAAATATCGCCTCTAAACTACACCCCAATGTTAAAATCCTTCAATTCGCAGATGACATCGTCATATATGCTTCTGCCAGACGCATTAAAAAAAGCCATTCGATGGCTCGAAGCTTCTCTTTCCAACATCAAAAGTTACCTATATTCCAGGGGACTCGATATATCCCCTAGTAAGTCGCAACTGATGATCTTTTCCAAACAAAAAATCCCTAATCTGGAGGAACTTAAAGTTCAAATAGGTGTCGATACAGTCTCCCCCTCGAAAACAGTCCGCTTCTTGGGGGTTATTTTAGATCCAAAACTTTCCGGTGAACCGCATCTAGAAGCTGTCATCAACAAAGCTAGAAAGATTGCAGACGTCATTTCGGCACTGAGAGGAGTTTGGTGGGGATTCCCACCCACAACTTCTTCTTAACATATATCGAGCAGTTCTGCGTGGGTATATTGAATACACCTCTCACATTTTTTGTCTAAAATCCAGCCCAAAGTTCCACCGCCTCGAGATTGTTCAAAACAAAGTTATCAGAGCCTGTCTCGGTTATCGCATATCCACCCCTATCAACACAATGTTTCGCCGAAGCCAAAGAACTCCCCCCTTAGGTTACGACTCAAATTCTTAGCAGCTAAATACCTTATTAAAAACTTTTCAATCTCCAACCACCCTGTAATTGAATCCCTTTTTCAGTTGGCAAACGCTGCTCGAGACGAAACAGGCGCCGCATCTTGTCGACGAGATAAAATTCCTCTCCTCGATCTTTTCCTCCAAATCAAATCACTACAACCCTCTCTACATATCGCAGTAGCTCCTCCCCCTTTTCAACACACTTATCCAGCTATTCTTTTTCTCACCCCCCCCCCCCTTTATCGTCCGGACCTTGATCTCCTCAACCTGATTGACAGGATCCCCAGAACAGCTATTCAAAATGTCTTCCTTCAAGCTTTCGGTCCCATCATGCAAGGCACAGTAACTTTCTACACGGATGGCTCCAAGATAGACCCCGGTAACTGGGTAGGGAGCTTCGTGCTTCTCTCCCAACTTCAGCGTAGTCTCATGTTTAAGCTCCCCGCTCACGCCTCTGTCTTCACGGCTGAAGCCTGGGCAATATACAACGCCGTTCTGCTCACCTTACGACCTGAATGAGACAAAGTTTACTATTGTTTCCGACTCCAAAAGTGTTCTCGACGCTCTTTCAAATCCTGTCACATGTCGCTCCAACTACCTTATCCCGCTAATAAAAAGCAAAATTATAGCTGCACACGAGCGCGGCAAAGAAATCCAGTTCATTTGGATCCCCTCACACAAAGGTATTACGGGTAACGAAAATAGCCGATGACTTAGCTAAAAAAGCGATCCGATTAGGTAACGTCACCCCTTCTTTTAAATTGCCTCACTCTGATCTTGTTCATCCAACAGAAAGAAAAGCTAGCCACCGAATTCCACAATTACCTGTTTAACAGAGCTCATCATAAAGGCAATTATTTTTTCCGTACAATCTATATCAACTACTCCCAAACCTTGGTATTACAAATTAGGATTTAAAACGCGACGCTGTGGCCACTGTCTCCCGACTGAGAGCGAACCATTACAACTTAAACCATAGTTTATTCCGTAAAAATCTTGTTGACGACAGGCTCATGCGCTTGTGGCGATCCAACTCAAGATATCAACCACATTATTTTCCATTGCCCTCTTACAAATACACAGGCCGCAAGCCTTCGGCGTGCGATCCAAACAAGCGGGGGTCCGCGCTGCGAGGAATGTCTTCGCTATCCTAAAAAATTCCTTACAAACAAGACTTGCCGACTAATTATGTTTTTCTGTAAAGCAGTAGATATCAAACTTGTAATTTCGCGCGCGCCGCGCGCGCACGAGCAAGCAAGCTACCGGCTCCCCTCTCTTCTTTGTTCTCCCACCTAAGCCCCTCTCGCAATCCCTCGCTCTTTTCTTTCCCAATACGACCGACAGTTCACGAGCATATATGCTCCGCGCCCAATAGTACCACCCCACTCAAGAGTCTCGCAAGCATAAAGAAGAAAAGAAGAGACTTAGGTTAAACAAGCAGTGGAAAATGCTGGCCGTATTGTCTGCTGAAAAGCGGCACGAGCCAATTTAATTAAAGAAGAAGAAGAAGGGCTGTAGCGCCGAGTTCATCATCAGTGACAGTTGACGTAGTTCTACGTTGTTTGTATTACATTTAGCTTTTTTCGAGTAAATAATTATATGTGATTGTATCAAAATATTTATAACTCCATATCAAATTATGCAAAGTTATATTATAATTTTTTTTCGAGTTGAAATACATCGAACTATATACAAACTTATATATAATTACACTGAACTATTTGATAAATAGACAACTAGGAAAAGAGAAAGGAAAGATGACAGTACAATTTGTGGATTTGAAGGCGGTATTCGATTCAGTGGATAAGGAAGTATTAATCAAGGCGATGAGAGACAGAGGAGTGAGACAAAGACTGATAGACAGGGTAGAGGAGGTATTGAGAGAAACAAGAAGCAAAGTGAGATGTGGAGGAGAAAGTGGAGGAACATTCTGGACGGCGAAGGGCTTGAGACAAAGATGCCCGCTAAGTCCGATACTATTTAATATTTTAATTGCAAACATAGAGGATTACATGAAGAAGGGTGAATGGGGAGGCGTGAGACTAAAAGGAGAGAAGATTTACACACTGATGTATGCGGATGATATAGCATTATTGGCGGAGGAGGAACATGAGATCAATGATAAGCAGACTAGAGGGATACTTAGATAGGAAATTCTGACATCTCAGGTACGTTGTATTAACGTCAGTTAACTAACATCATTTATTGGTCTACAATCTGACGAACCAGGAACGTTGTATTAAAGTGATTTAACTAACGTCTTTTATTGGTCGAAATTCTGACGTCTCAGATACGTCATATTAACGTTAGTTAACTAACATCTTTTATTAGTTTAAAGTCTGACGTCTCAGGTACGTCGTATTAACGTCAGTTAACTAACATCATTTATTGGTCTACAATCTGACAAACCAGGAACGTCGTATTAAAGTGATTTAACTAACGTATTTTATTGGTCAAAATTCTGACGTCTCAGATACATCGTACAATGGATAAATAACTAACGTCATTAAATGGGCACTAATCTAACGTTACTTGGACGTTATAGTTTGGTTAAATTGTCGAAGTGTTTTTATGGTTATACAAATGACGTTAATGGTACGTTATCCAGTTCACTGGTAATGACGCACATGTGCGCGGGAAAAAAAATTGCCACGACTGGTAATGACGCACATGTGCGCAACCTGAATATTTCTTCCAATTTTTAACGGATTTGAATAAAACTTGGTACTTCCACGTTTTTTGGGTCGCTGTTTACAAATCTGAAGTCAGATTTTTAAATTTTCAAATGGCCGATTCAATATGGCGGACTAAAAATTAAGAACTTTTTATAAATTTTTCAATTTTTATACAAATTAGTATCCGGAGTTTTTTTGGGTTGCTGATTACAAATCTGAAGTCAGATTTTCAAATTTCAAATTTTTTTGTTCTTTGATTAGGTTCTTTTACGTGTTTTGTGAAACATGTTTTACGATTGTTATCTTTTGGGAGAAAAAAATATTTTTTTAGAGAACAGAAAAATAAATATTAGGGAATAGAAAATAAAGAACAAATAGAATAGAGAAGATAGAATTTATTATAAAAATTTATGGTTTTGTGTAATAGTTTTTAAAACAAGATGTCGCGCATAATGGGACTCCATCACATTTCTTGTTAGAACGGGCAGGTCAGGGATAACGAAAATTAACCGGCTAAGATTAATGAACTGGATCTTTTATTATAACGCGTGTACCCTTATGAAAAAGTACACTCAACTTTGATGGTTGAAACCCAATTTGAGTGTTAACACTAAGTTAACACTCAAATTTGGGCGTAAGTTTAGTGTTTGTCATCAAAGTTAAGTGTCAACACTTAAATTTAGGTGTAGATTGAGTGTTGACCATTAAGGTTTAGGTAAGTTGTGGGTTTAATCCTCAATGATGAGTGTATATTGAGAGTTTATTCTCAATGATAAGTGTAGGTTGGGGATTAAGCCTCAATGTTTAGTGTAGGTTGGAGATTGATCCTCATCGTTGGACGTTGGTTCGGTGTTAACAGGGTGTTAACCTTTAATGTTCTATGTCGATTTAATCAGTGTCGCCATGATCCCTTTATTGTTGGGTGTCGTTTAAATGTTATTGTGTTAATCTTTGTTAAGTGTCAATTGACGGCTTGGTTTATTGGAAAAGTGTTTCAGATAAAAGTTGAAAGGTTTAAGGGGAGCCAATAGACGATCTCATTGGATTTTGGACCCAGGGCCTGTATTGAGCCCAATAAAAATAAATAAAAGTAAAATATTATATTGTATTGGCAGACATGGATAATGTAAATATTTTATGATTTGAGCATTATAATAATTGCGTTACAATATTAATTTTTTTAGGCTTTCATTTCCATTAAATAGTTACTTTATAACTGTAAAAGTCACAACAAAATTCCTGTTTGTAATTTGACAATTTTGAAAACTAAAATATATAATAGGTACATTTTCAGTACTACATCCGCTCATTTATTAAACAAGAATTTAAATTATGCAACTAATTAAATTATTAATATTAAATATTTATACAATGAGACAGGACTTTTTTAACGATAAGCCTTTCACCCGACGCGGCTTGGGTCGAAGCTGTCGGGGCTCAAAGAATTTAACCGATATGTTGGGCGCCAGTCAATTTTCCCGAAATTGACAAAGTTATGCGTAATTCAATAAGATGGTCCGATTGGGCGACCCAGGAAAATGAACAGGAGATACCAAGAAGGAGGCAATTAGCGAAACTGTAGATTATTACTCACGTATTGACAGATTTATATCCTTTATTTTGTCTAGCAACTAGCTCTCGGAGATCGACTCTCCGTGCGATCACACTTCTCGGATCGCTTACAATTTTCGACGACGTTGACGATTTTACAATGAATTGACAAATTGACACGTTCGCACGATGCTCACACAGAGAGTGAGTACGGTCCCGTTTTCGCCGGCGGCCTCCCGTGGTCCGGGAGAGAGGGGAGAGTCGCCACACGCACGGCCGACGCTCATTGGCCGCTGGGCGCTATGTCACTACCGGCGCAGCCGTCGGGGTCTGTTCGGCGATTTGGCTAAATAGAGCGATCCTATTGGATCCAACGCTAAATTTTGATTTTGATGTTAATTAAATATCGGCTTATTTTAACGCGGATCCCGAGAGTTTAGTCTGCGAAACGTTAAGGTCAGAATCTCCTGTCACATCAATAAGATATTTGTATTTACATTTAGCAAAATAAAAAATAAGTTCAATTATAAAAATAAATATTAATAATTAAACTTAGTAAAAATTAAATAATTTGTTCAGATATTGCGCTCGAATTTTTTTCGCGTTTTACAACGTCCGATCGTTTCACATTAGATGGCGCGACGCGCGAGTCACCACTCTGAAAGAGCCCCCGCCTCTTTCCTCACTCGTTAGGTGTCATAGTCACACTTGCTTGCGTTTCTTCGAACGTGTCGAGTCCGTTACCTCTTTTTTGACGGATTGATCGTTACGGCGCGTGTTCTGGAGACCAACCGAACGAGAGTTGGATGACCCCCTGGTCATCAACTCTCCCTAGAGTTGCGGCAGCTAGCGTCTGAGAGGGAGGATCGAGGCGAGGAGTCCGGTTCAACGAGCGGAGTCCTTAAGAGATTCTCATTGAGACGCCATATTTGTTACTTTCATTTGAGGGTTTATATTTTATACCGTCATTTTTAAGGATTAACCATTAATTGAAGGTTAACTATCACTTGAAGGTTAACCATCATCCAAAGAAAAACCCTTAAAGTTGGGTGTGATTTCGAACCGCCAATTGAAGATTAACCTTCAAATGATGGTTAACCTTCAATTGGCGGTCCGAAATCACACCCAACTTTAAGGGTTTTTCTATGGTGTTTTTTTAACGGTTAACACCAAAAGTTGAGTGTATTTTTCCATAAAGGTACATTCAAGAATGTTCGAGACGGAAAGAAAACTAACGTACATACGTGGCAACAAACAAAAGTAAAGTGAAGTTTTTGGAACGCTGTAGAAAATAGCGTCATCTAAAGTAACTAGAGAAAAAGATGATAGCGCCACCACAATCCAGCAGCGTTACTGTTAACCATTGGTAAAAGGTTTATAGAGAGTAACGAGGGCGCGAATTGTTCAATCTCTAACATTTCTCACAGATAGTGCTCACATCTTTTTTTTTACCTTGTTTTTGGCATAGAATACACCTCTTTCTAACTCTTTTACTTTTATCAAGTTGACTCAAAAAATGTCTTTCGGAAAATCGGATCGGGTTTTCTAAATCATATTTTTTGTAATGAATAGATAACGCTTTATCTTTACAATGTTCTTCAAGTAATTTGGTCACAATTTCTTTTCAAAACTCTAATAGTGTCTTTTTTTCAGGATGAATAGCATTATATACCACGTAAGCATTGAAAAGTGCGATATCGAGTAGATGGAAATAAGTTTTGATGTACCATTTGATTGATTTTCGAAGCGTGCGATAAGGACAAATAGATTGATCTAATAAATTAACCCCTCCTATATTTTTGTTATAGGATAATACAATGTTGGGTTTGATTTTTGCTTTACCTGTACGGTAATCTATTTCATTCGTTGTAATCATCTGAGGTGAATGCATCGTCGACAACATTGTAACCAATCTTTTGTCTTTCCACGCGATAAAACACATTTGAGGGGTACTCAAGACTTTCATTTGACCTACTTTCAATTTAGTACTTAGTTTCGGCATATACTTGCAATTCATCCTGACATTCCTGACACAAATTCGTCTTTTCATCATGTAGTCGTTTGAATAGCCAAGGTGAACTATACCAGTTATCGATATATAAAGAACGACCTTGCTCACCTAAATTTCCAAGTAAATCAAGAACAACGTTTCCGGAAATCCCTAAAGGGGATTGTTTATCTGAAGTTTTTGTATCCTTTCCAGTATAAATTTTGAAATGATAAACGTATCCGTTTTCTGAATCACAAAGTTCATAAAATTTGATGCCGAATCATGCTCTCTTGTTACGAATGAATTGTTTAAAACTCAGGCGGCCATTCCACTGCATAAGGGACTCATCTATGGAAATATGTGGGCCCGGTCTGTAGATAGATTGGAAACATTCTAAATAATGTTCTATTATAGGGCGAATTTTTGCGATTTTATCCGTTGAGTCAGTTTCACAACTTGTAAAATGCAACATCGATAGAATGTTTTCGAATCTCATTAGACTCATACTCTTGGAAAAAATTGGAGTCTCGATGATGCTTTCGTGAGACCAGTACATAGAAATGGTTGGCTTTTTTATTATTCCCATAAGAATGCATAATGCATGGAATACATATAATTCATCGTCACTAATGTCATTGCAACGCAGTATTCTTGATTTTGGCTTTAGTTTTCTGGATTTCCTGAATTTTGTTATTTTTTGCTCTTTATATATATTACATTCAGCGCAAATTATTTCAATCATATCACTAGTTACAAATTTTCTAAAAACATCCATACAACTGCTTTTATTATCTAAATTAGAATATGGTTGCAAACCGGCTTTATCATCAGAAAACGGATAGATTTTTGGAATGAAAGTTTCTCTTTCTACCCAAGTAAAGTTTTTTATGAATGAATTCCATCTATCAGACAATGGCACATTGTCTAAATCAACTGCATCAACGATATCATCAGTTTCTATTTCTTGATCAAAATTTTGCATATTTTCTCCGAACTCATTCTCCGAACCATCATCTACAAACCACTCATCATCAATATCACTGTCATCACTAAATTGACATAAACCGTTTTCTGAAGAATCAGGAAATGGAGATCTGGCTCTTTTACGCAAGCGTCTACTTGCATTTTTTGTAGAATATTGAATACAACTCTGTCTTTAGAATAACACAGAACAACATCGGAGCACGCATAAGCTCGGGCAAAGTGGGGAGAACGTGACGCGCCACTATATGTAAACAAAAGTTCTCATCCGCTTCAATGTTATTTTTTCGTTAAACAAAGTATGATTGAGAAAGACATTGATTATAGAATCAATGTCTTTCTATTTGTAATAAATGATCCGTAAAAAATGATACAAAAGAGCGCGATATGTTTTCATAATAAAATATCAAAGTTAATCACTTGAAGCTGCCATATTAAATCCGCCCTTTTTAATTTTAAAATTTCGACCTTTGATTCGTCATCAGAGACCCAAAGAACCCCTTATAAGTATACTTTCACGTAAAATACATAATTATTAGGTCTTACCAGTTTTGGCACAAAACGTTGATTTCGCGTTACCAGTAAACTGGTTATATTGAGGTCATTCTACGATTAGTTATTATTTCATTAAAAAAGTCACGACATTTATACGTCTTAAGTTGGTAAAATGACGTCGTACCCAAAAAATGACAAATTATTGACGTCATATTAACGTCACCTTGCTACCTGGGATGTTACCTTATATTATGTGGCATATTACCCATATGGTTGAGTAATATGCCACTTTCTTATTTCTTTCTTTTTAATAGTAAACAATCAAAATATTTTATTAAAATTATATACAAATAACAGATAAAAAAAAGGAAGAAGGAGACTAGTATGCAAAGATACTTCAAGGAGAAAGAAAAATACGAAAAAAGTCAAATTTTTGTTAAGTGTGGCATATTCCCCAGAGTTATTCTATATTTCGGAAATTATGTCTAACTAGGTTTACATGTATTCTACGTATACTTTGAGGACGTTGAGAGTTTGAAGACATTTATAGAAAGATAATTCGATTTAAATTTTATTGTAATATTGTAACATTAGTTAATTTTTCTATTTCTTAAGAGCAATTGACAAAAAATATTGACTGATTCAAATGAAATAAACAGTCAAAATTGAGAAGAGAGAAAGCACGAATTTGATTGTTGACTGTGCTTTCAATCTTTTTTAATAATATGTTGAATACAAATTTCCAAAGTATTTGAGAACTATCATGTCATGTTTAACAAATTATACTTTGCTCATAATTTACCGCCAGTCTATTAAAAAATTTAATTTAAGGAGACCATTCTTAGTCATTCAACATATTAAAAGAAATGAACAAATATTTACTTTTTAAAAATTTTAAACAAATAAATCAAAATAAAAAATATTAATTTTTTCCCTAAATTTTCTCAAACAATCCGTTTTGCTCCTTTATTTTCGAATATATTTTCCGAAAAATATTAATTATTTACATTAAATTTACAAAATTGATGATAAAACCACAAAAAAATGTCATATTAAATCGAAAAGTTGACATTTTAAAAACTTCATAACTCGGAAACCACTTCTATTCCAAAATTGAAATTTTCAGGGTTGTTTAAGGATATAATGAAGTATATTCCCTGAAAATTTCAAAGGATTTCGAGTTGAAAGAAAAAAGTTCTGGCTATCTGAAAATGGCGATTTTTCGAAAATCGATCGGCTTTAGATGGCCATAACTTAACGAAATAGAAGCAATCAAGTAAAAAGTGGGTAGATTTCTTCAGAGTATATCTGAACAAAAAATATCAGCTGCTGATCAACCCTCTACTTCGAAAACTGTAGATATGACAGCATTTCAAAAATAAGCAAAATTTCTCTAAAACAGTGGTTTAGTTAGAAGCTCGCCGTGAAGCCGGACTTGAGTGTAAACCAATGATCAATTTTTTCCTTAAAAGTAGAGGGTTTACAGAAAAGAATGCGGCCTCAAACGAGTCTCTAAGTTACATAGAAGCTGAGATATAAATTTTTGAAAATGACTGAAAAATCGACTTTTTTCAAAATTCAAAAAATTCTCCAGCGGCCGGATTTGATCGAATCGGGCTCAAATTTTCAGGATCATCTCCTTTTCTAGTGTACTTTCGAGGAAAAAATCGGCATCAAAATCGGATGACCCACCCCCGCAACTTTTCGTCGAAAAGTAATGGATCTGCCCATATATATATATATATTGAGTTATTTATATTTAACAAGATTTTTTGTTTTTACGAAAGATCATAAAAAAGATAATAAAAAGGGATCTTTTTTTATGTCATCTTTTTCAATAAGATCAAAAGACGTCTTATAATATATCTTTTGATGTTATTAAAAAGACATCACAAAAAGATATTTTTTCGTCAACTTTTTTACGCGATGTCTTTTTCAATAACATTGAAAGGTGTCTTTCACACATCTTTTCGTTTTTTCGAAAAGATAACTTAATAAAGACATCTTTTTCGTTATCTTTTAGTGTTATGTGCTGTCTGGGAAGCTTTTGGTAATCCTTACTATTATATAAAGAGGAAAAGTTTGTTTGTTCCATTGTTCAGGGTAATCTTAGAAACTATTGAATCAATTTCAAAAATTTTTATACTGGTTTTTATTTTTTTACTGGTGGATAGCTTATCTTCCTGAGTGACATAGGCTATGTGCCATTGTGCCAACCCAATTTCAAAAAATTTAAAAAATTTATAAAGAAAACTATAAGAATTTACAATAAAAAATGGGGATTCAAATTGCAATAACACAAATAAAGTTGTTTAAAAAAAGATGCCCGGCAATCAGCTAGTTATTTAGTATAGGAGAACCAGTTTCAATGACCTTGACCTTGACATATGTTGTCAAGGATATGATCCTGAGTAACTTTTCCTTATAACTTAGCCGTCGCTTATCATTAAAAAGTTATTAACAAAAAAAGTTCATAGTAGGGGAGACCGGAGCTAGGTAGTTGGTACACTTTTTTTAAAGGTTTTTTTACAAGTAATTAATAAATGGAACACAAAAATTATTTTTTTAACTAAATGGTATAATTAATTTTGTTTCACTAATAACAATTATGCTGCGTCGTCTTGTCCTCTAGATCAATAGGTAGTAACGCCAGTTGCTCGATCCATCACAGTATTTTAAATTCCCGCTTAAATTTTGTGCCCCATCTATAGAGGGCAGGTCCGTTTCCTCATGACCTCATTACGTCTTTCTGTGCGATCCATGACAGTCGTAGTAAAACTTCGAGGGATTTAAGATCCATTAAAGAAGGAAAAAGATAAGCTCAGCAGAAGAAGAATCCGTAAGCAGTTCGCGGAAACGAAGAAGCACATCGAGGGACACCTTTCGGGTAAATTACGACGCCTGGAAGACGAGTACAGTCGCGTCCCCGTGACAGGCGCTTGGGCGCCTCGACGAGAAATCTAGATCTCGTCACAACAGACGCTCTAGGAGAAACAGTCCCGACAAAGAGAATGGCGAGCGTATCGCTGATAATATCAGACGAACGTCACATTCTAGTCGAAGACACTTAACCTAAACCAGACAATATCAGAAACCATTAAACTTATGGTGGAAATTCGGCCAAGAGAAGATCTGTCCTTTTCAAGCGTCGGTCGTGAGAATTCTTAAATTCATAACGCGTTGCAAAAATCGGGCAAGAGCATACGGTACACTAAACTTGTATCGATCAGCTTTGGCATTAATCGCTGAGGGAATAATAGGACAACACCCAATTAGAAAAAATTTTCGGGAGGTAGCTAAATTACGGCCTTAGACTCCGAAATACGAGGAAATTTGGATTCCTGACCAAGTATTAGATTATTTGGAGATGCGCTGGTTACGAGACATTATCGCTTGAATTATTAACTAAGAAACTAGTCATATTGTTGGCTTTAACTATGGTACAAAAAATACAAACATTTACAAAGATAAAAATTAGCAATAAAAAAAAAAAAGTAGATACAGAAATAAGAATAAAAATATTAGATCAAATAAAGATATCAGGTCCAAGAAAAACCCAACCGAGGTTACGGTATCTGTGAAGTTACCGTTCTTCAAAGATCAACCGATTTTATGTATGACATAGAACGCTCGGCAGGTATTAGAGGTCAGAACGAAGATAGGTTGTTGCTGATATATAAAAAGTCACATCGTGTTGCGACAACGCAGTCAATTAGTAGATGGCTTAAAAGCGTAATGGCCAAAAGTGGAATAGATGTAGATAAGTTTGGCTTACATAATACAAGACATGTCGCTACATCAGCAGCGTTTCGAAAAAAGTAGACATTGAAACAATTCGAAAAACGGCAGGCTGGACACCGCAATCGAGTGTTTGCACGATCTTACAAGCAGCCAGTAATGGAAAATACGAGTGTGGCTAGATTAATTCAGAGCCTTTTACTAATAGCATAAGTTCTAAGAGTTGTACTCAAATACAAATTGCATCTAACTTTAAACAACTACCTATTGATCTAGAGGACAAGACGACGCAGCATAATTGTACGATCAAACGAACTTACCTAAGTGATGTTCGATCGTGATTATGCTAGTCGTCTTGTCCGAATAGATCAAACCCACCCTTTTATTCCCAACCCTGTTGATCTATTCGATATGCAATTTGTTGGCTTTCAAATGTAATGAGGTCATGAGGAAACGGACCTGCCCTCTATAGATGGGGCACAAAATTTAAGCGGGAATTTAAAATACTGTGATGGATCGAGCAACTGGCGTTACTACCTATTGATCTATTCGGACAAGACGACTAGCATAATCACGATCGAACATCACTTAGGTAAGTTCGTTTGATCGTACAATTATAAGGCGACGACATTTGTAACAACCAGCCTTATACATATATGGTGTAAGTTGTTACAGTACTGGATTAAGTTGTGAAAGATCCAGTTTTCAAAGTATAATATATTTAATAAAGAGAAATAACAACACGTAACAATATGTGTTGTATTACACTTACATTGTTGCATGAGTGCAAAATTATAATATAAATATAATTTAACTAATAATTTAAAAAAACGGCCAACTTCGAGCTAATAAACGAGCTAATAAAGTAAATTAAATTTTACCGTTCTGAAGAAGGCCAAGTAAGGCACGAAACGTAAACAATTTATAAGGTAAAATGCCCAATACTTGGACAAAATGAAAATTTAGACCTATACTTGGACACTCAAAAACCTACTTTTATGGTAAAATAAAAAATATTCAATTGAAAAATAAAATAGATTAGTATTGCAAACACTTTTTTGAATAACATATAATTTTTATTAATACTTATTTCAAAAAATTGAATAAAAATGGTCAATTTGAAATTTTACCTTAAGCCCCATAAGAGCGACATAATTTTTCTTGTATTTTTACATTTTTGTTAATTGTGTTTATACTGTTACAATAAGTCCGATGCATTTATATATATAAGTTGTGATATTATCTGATAGTTTTTATATTACTAAACAATGTTTCCAATATAATAATATTACAAAAATAATTATTTCTTTGAAAATTAGCTGTCCAAGTATACGTTCGATAATCGTAGTAGTTGGACACACGCGACGCTCGTGTCCAACTTCAGATCATAGGCACTGATATATCAATGCAGTACTTGGACACGTTTCTCCGGGATTTTGTTTGTACAATTTTTAGTGAAAAATGTTTACGAAAAGTGTTCTCTAATAACTATTAGTGTTGTGGAATATTTAATATTTACTTACGGACTGAAAAAAAACATCAAGAAAAAAATTTCGCACCTTCGTACCAAATAACCTCAAAATCCAGAACTTGACTTGGCAAGCATTTGGTAGTCAGGATGGCTAGGAAGAAAATTAATGAGAAAAACTGTAAAAGAGACTGCTAAGAAGAAGAAGAAGAAGAGTGCAAGTGGTCAGTATCGTAGAGCTGTAGCTAAAAAGAAGAGAAGTGAAAAAAATTACAGTGTTGAAACTCTTCAAGCTGCTCTCAATGCAATGGGCGAAGGGCTGACTCTCCGCCAAGCTGCTCACAGTTTTGGAGTACCAAAGAGTACTCTTTTTTTAAAATCAAAGTTTAACTCACCACTTGAGTGTAGAAAGGGACCAAAAACTGTGTTGAGAGCGGAAGAAGAAAATGAAATTGCAAGTTGGATAGTGTTCTGTGCAGATAGTGGTTTTCCTGTGAATAAAACAAGACTCCTTGACTGCGTACAAAAATATTTAAATAATAACAAAGCTAAGACTCCTTTCAAGAACAATCGTCCTGGGCAACACTGGTATCGAGCTTTTATGAACAGACATCCAAATCTGAGTACCAGAATAGCACAAAATCTGACTTCTACCAGAGCAGCCGTCACTGAAGTAGACCTTCGAAACTGGTTTGCAAAAGTCAAACAATACCTTGACACAAAAAACTTGCTGCATATAGAACCACACCGAGTATTCAACTTGGACGAGTCTGCGTTTATGCTTGTTCCTAAGGACAACAAAGTGATAACAGAGAAAGGTGTTAAGGCTCCATATCAAATAGTGTCCGGTAACGAGAAAGCCAGTTTAACAATATTATTTACTGTTGCTGCTTCTGGAGTAATGCCACCTCCCATGATTTTATTTGATCTGAAAACGTCGCCAAAGAAGAATGTTTTGGACCAAATACCAAGAGGCTGGGGAGTAGGAAACACGGAACGTGGCTGGATGACAGGTGAAAGCTTTTACAGTTATATAAGTAATGTATTTTACAAATG
Source organism: Temnothorax ravouxi (assembly GCA_030770255.1). Taxonomy (NCBI): domain Eukaryota; kingdom Metazoa; phylum Arthropoda; class Insecta; order Hymenoptera; family Formicidae; genus Temnothorax; species Temnothorax ravouxi. The sequence goes on from JASTWP010003330.1 coordinate 23,251, forward strand.
GCTACAAGAGAACAATTACGTGTTTCCTATCATCTTATATGTAGACGGACATAGCTCACATATGACGCTACCACTACTTAAGTTCTGCAAAGAGCATCTTATAGAACTAGTAGTGCTCTATCCAAATGCCACACACATCATACAACCATTAGATGTTGCTGTCTTCCATCCACTGAAGGATTCTTATAGAAAAGTGTTACGTCAATGGAGAATCGACAATAATGTTGTTGATGTTAAGAAACATATGTTTGCTCCAGTTTTAAAAATGGCCTTGGACTCGTATGATCTCACTGACGCTGTTAAAAATGGTTTTAGAGCCTGTGGCTTATATCCATTCAACGCTGATGCAGTTAACTATAATGTTTTAAGCAAGAAAAGTAAGAAGAAAGACGCAAGCATTAATCTACATTCAACCAACAATTCAGATCAAGACAGTATCATAAAGAATACAGAACTTTTAGCTATGTTTGAAAAAAATGTTATTTCTCCGGATATCATAGAGTCTTTCAAACAAGCTGAATCAGAAAACAAATGGAATGGTGATGTAAAATATGTGGCATTATATGAATCTTGGCTTAAGCTGAAAAAACTATGTACTGGTGAGTAAGCTTTTTTAATTATCTATATGTATATATACAGCATCTAATTTGATTTTCTATTTGTATAGAAATGCATGATGTACCTTCAAATGAAGCTCTAACAGTTGACAATTCATTACCAGCTGATCAACCAATACCAAATGCTGATTTGATTGGTATGGCAACTAATAACGCATCCGGAGCAACTGATGAAACCATGCTTGATGCTTCAAGTCATTCCGACAACCAGCTGGACTTGTCTGTTATCAACGCAGCGAATGAAAACTCATTGGACATGAGTTATGCTATAACTCCAAGCATCGAACAAAATACTCTAGCAGAATTGCCAGTAGCAGAGTTAATTGAGTTGTACGATGAACTGGGCAATCGTGTAACAGCCACAGTTATAGCAATAAATGTTGATGATGTGACTATGAGCAGCGACAGCTCCCCAAGTAGCGCAGATACCAGAGGTCTGTTCAATTTTGTTTATAATAAATTATATAATAGTAATAATAATAATTATATAATACTATTTATAATAAATTATAAGTATACTAAGTAAATATCTCTTTCTAGTTGACAGTCAACTTGTACCGGAAGAAAAAAATAAAGATGACTTGGATAAGACTGACAGTGAAGAGTTTAATAGTGACTCGAATAGAGAATCAAGTAGTTCTCATTGTTTGAATATATCAAACAAAGGTTTGTAAAAATTTCTTTTTGTAAAAAGATATATTGTATACATAATTATTTTCTAATAAAAACTTTCTTATTTATAGATGAGGTTCTGGATTTCACGATAACTTCCGAAGGTACCAATGAGTCTGAGAATACTGTAAATACAGAGCAAGAAGACTCTCATGATTCTGTTAAAGCTCTTGTACAGACTGATACCTTAGAAAAAACTAGTCCTGTGTTTAGAACTTCTGTATTAAGCAAACACAATTCTATAAATGTCATAAATGACAATAACAGTCACCTAAGCATCAACGAAGAATCTAACTCAAGTACTTGTGAGTATTTTCAAAGCATTTTCAATTTTTTAATCGAAAATTGCATTTAATTACATTTTTTTTCTCATTTCAGGTGGAAGTAAAAATGATATACAAATATCACCTAAGCTACAAGAATTTTTCCCTGTACCTACGTTTACGAAGAAGAGAAAAAAAAGTACATCTAAAAATACCCCAACTGTGGCTGTTGTTGACGACCTGTTGATAGCGATGCAACAGAAAGAAGCAGAAAAAAAAGAAAAAGGGCAACAAATTTTATTGAACAAACAAGAAAGGGAAAAGGCGAAAACAATAAGAGACAAAGAAACAACTATTGTGAAGCAATATAATGAAAATAAGAAGAAAAAAATACAAAAGAAGAAAGAACTTAAATTACAAATACAGAATTTGAAGAAGGCAATCAAATCGGAAAACAGCAAAGAAAATGTTGGTCCCTTAACAGAGCGGCTCCAGAAAGTGAATGCCGAATTAGCTGAATTGGAAAATTCATTAATTCTAGAGGAAATGGAGTTTTTACAAACAAAAATTAAAATAAAAAAAGAAAAATGTGATTCCACTGTATGAAATGTTATTTTTGTTAATGTAACGTAACTTATTTATTGTTCTTAAGTGCATTATTTTTGTACTAAAATAATACAATTTAAAAAAAAATGAATACTAGAATGTATGTGCATTTATCACTTCTATTTCTATTATTTTATCATTATTATCAACTTCATTTACCTAATTGATATCCCGTATTAAAGTATTGTACAACTATTAGGTTCGAATGTGTCCAAGTATTGGAACATTGTCCAACTTATGGGTTTTAAAGTGTCCAAGTACTACGTCAACTAAAAATGGTTGTCCAACTACTCCAGTATATAACCACGTTTTAAAATCAAGTTTAATTAATGTTTAAAAGCTCTATTTAAACCATTTTTTTTTAAATTGTCTCTTAAATATGCAAATTATATGTGGGAATCGAAAAAATATTAAATTAACGATATTTTGGCTTTGAAATAACGAGGTTAAATTTTTTTTCAAAAAATCTGTCCAAGTATTGGGCATTTTACCTTATTCTGATTGTATTATTAAATATATTTTTCTTTAACATCCGTTTATTAGCTCGAAGTTGGCCGTTTTTTTAATTATTAGTTTGTTGCTTGTCGAGCGAAACCTTTGCCTATTT
>JASTWP010003331.1:0-25984 GCA_030770255.1 Temnothorax ravouxi
TATTATATATTTTTTAAAATTAACTTAACGTTACAGTGGATATGGATTGACAACGTGCCGGTGCACGAGGTCCGGCTTTACCATATGGTGAGGGTTCGGATCCCTCACAGACAGGTGTGTATAAATATTTTTTTCACAAATTTTAAATTTAAAAAATTTTTTTAAATTTTTAAAAAAATTTTTGTATAATTTGTTTTCAGCCAGATTACATATATTTCGATGAAATCCGCATTCGAGGATTCATCAACATTCATCGCCAGCGTATGCGACGCTGGGAACGAGAACTCCTCCGCGACAATAACAATGAAATCTGGGATATTTCGGGAGATGTAGACATATATGGATTTCGAAATCTGTTTGACATCGAAGACGAGTTTGAGAAAGAAGAAGAAGAGGTGTGGTAGTAAAATTTTATGAATAAATATTTTTTATGTTAATTTTATATCTATTATTTATAATTTATTTTTCCGTTTATTAAGTATAATTAAAAATAATATTTTTAATAATTATTATTATTAAGTTATATCCGCGCGACGAAGAAATAACGCGAACGGGGGGACGGGAGCGAGAGAGACCGCGCGCGAGGGAAAGACAACGCAACGAGAAGACGCGCGCGAACTGGGGAGAGACAAAGGAGATCGGGAGCGAGCGCGCCGTGTGACGTCACGCGTGGCCGTTGGACGCGGACCCCCATCCTCCCGCGGCGCGCCGCCGATAAAATTCCAGCAGGCGAACGGCGCCCGTTAGCCTTTGTAATACCCCCGCGCCGAAAAAAATTACCCCCCTCTCCCTGCCCCCCCCCCTCAGCCGAACGGCGGCGGTATCCCTTGTCAACGATATGTTTATCAATATTTATTAAACAACATGTCCCGACGCGCTAACCGACCCCCCCCGCCCCTGCTTCCCCGCCCGGAGTCCCCCCCGCCCCGCTCCCCCCTCGCCACGAAGTCCCCCTCGCCCCGCTCCCCCCTCGCCTTGGGGTCCCCCCCGCCCCGCTCCCCCCTCGGAGCTCCCGGGACAGGTCTCTCTAAATACCTCCTACTACTGTTCAGTATACTTTTTTGTCCAGAGACGTTTAAAGTGGAAACCTATGACCATGATTTTTTACGAACCAAGTATATATCTCTTTTACCTCACTCCCACATTCACATATACGCGCGCGCGCGCGCGCGCGCGTGTGTGTGAGTGTGTGCGTGTGCGTGTGCGTGCGTGCGTGCGTGTGCGTGCGTGCGTGTGTGTCAGCAGAGATAAGGACCCCACGGTTCGTCACTCCCGTAGTATTTAATGACTCCAAACTCTCTCTGCTGTGTGTGTGTGCGTGTGCGTGCGTGTGTGTGTGTCAGCAGAGATAAGGACCCCACGGTTCGTCACTTCCGTAGTATTTAATGACTCTAAACTCTCTCTGTTGTGCGTGCGGGCGCGCGCGCGCGTATATGTGAATGTGTGTGTAAGGAGAGAGAGATATATACTTGGTTCGTAAAAAATCATGGTCATAGGTTTCTACTTTAAACGTCTCTGGACAGAAAAGTACTGAATTTAGAGAGTCGTGCCCATTGAGTTTTTTGTTCAGGACGTCGAGGACAACAACATAATTTCAACCAATTTTACCGGGGGACAGATTTCTATGTAGTCTGTGCGGGGTCCTTTATTGCCTTCAAATTATTCTCATCTCAGTCTTCCTTATCTGCTGTTACTTTTGCTCTGGTTATCACTTCATCACAATGTTTTATCTTTAGAAACATCGTAATTCTTTTCTTCCACATGCTGTAGTCTTCTCCATCAAACACCGGTATTGTGATTTCCTTTCTTTTCATTTTGTCTTCTTGCTTGTTCTCGAACGTTTCTTTGTGTTCGGACTCTCCTTTTATCTATCACTTCTACTCCACTCACACCGATGCTGGATCACCCAAGCAAACCAGAAGAACCACGCTCTGTTACCATGAAAGGATTGTGGATGCGGTAATACTTGGAGTGATATGTGATTTCAGTATAGGGAGGATATCTGTACTGAGATTGTACCTGAAAAGGAGCAAACAGTGTCTTTACCATTGTCACCTTCCTATATAAAGAGCTGTTCTCGAACGCAGCTTAAGTCGACTATAGTTGACCATACATGGAAAATTGATCAATTTATGTGTCTTCCTAATATCATGAGTATGATAAAGTCGCCACCGTTTCCAGACACAGGTCAATACGTGATTCAAATAGATATTTCACGTCAACCTAATACAATATTTGTATTAAAATTTTGTATACTTACTAGTAAAACATTTAACGGTTCATGTACCACTACTATAATGCTACAGCCTGCAAGAACTTTAACATCAAGATTCATTACGGGTGGTATATCGAATAAGACATTGTTACTTGAAATCTCGACATCTAACTTTCAAATTAGTTATTCAGATACTCTTATAGTACATTGCAAGTTGGACATTTTTCTTGATCTGGAACATAAAACTACACGTATGAATTTAATACCATCGTCAACAGTTTTTTCAAAAGACGCGAGATATTTTGAAAATTTGATCTTTGACAAGGAACCTAAAGATGAGGAATCAATCAAATTTGTGATGGGAAGAGAACAGTATTTTGTATCAAAAAAATTGTTGTGGGCCAGTAAGAGTAGCTACTTTAAAAATATCTGCCGTACACATGAGGGAGGAGAAAAAAATATGACAAAGGAATTAACGAGTAACGAGTTACAAACTTTTAAGCAGATTTTATTATATATTATAACTGGCTCAGTAAAGCAATGTGATTATGACATGCTTAAAAAATTATTAATAGCAGCTGATAAATATGATGTACTAGCTTTGAAACTGACATGTGAACATTATTTGTTACGCAGTCTTACGATTGAGAATGCCGTAGAACTTGTGCAGCTTGCGTCTTCGTGTAATGCAAAATTTTTAGAAGTGCATTCGACAAATTTTATTAAGTTTCATACAAAAGAAATTACAAATACTAAAAAATGTTGAACTCGTTTACAATCAAAATAAAATTAATGCAAAAAATAAAGGAAAATGTAAACATGCTTGAAATAATTTCTTTTTATTATTGTTGATAATGTGACTAATTAAAATATTATGTCGATTAATATTTGATTTATATAATATTGCACTCTTGAATATAAATTCATAAAGCATGATATATATAAAGATATTTTTTTAATTTAATCTGCAAACATGTTTCCTTTATTTTCACAAATATATTATAATTTTTAATTTTTATATGTATAAGAATTTGCGAGCAAATATGTATTATTATATACATTAAAAATAATTCGTTATTTAAGTTTAAATGTACGAATGAACCTATTATTATAAATGTTATACTTAATGTATACTCCGCCCATGAGAGATTGAGAGTGGTATCTCTCGTTTGACCGAGTATAGTTTAGTTATAATTTTCTCATGTTTGATGTAAAACAGGTTGATCTAAGACAAAAGGAAATAAAAATTATGAATCTTTACAATCTTATGTTATCTATAAGTATTTTTAAATTTAATTTTATCAGTACTATATCTTGTTAAAATTTCCAATTGTTCTGTAGATCAGCCTGTGTATATATTAATGATGTCAGAGTCTTTTTAGCAACTACCTTTTTTAACGAGTTAATTTTTCAAAAATTTAAATTTTATTTTTGTTCTTCAGTATTAGTCGCAAGTATACGTTTTCGATATTGTCATTAATTTGAGAGTTCAATAAAATGTGATTAAATTGAAACAGAATCAAATTTATAATTATTGCTTAATACATATAGATAAAAGAATAAGTAAACTTATATATTTCGTTATTTTATTTTTCTTTATTTCTAATTCAGAGGCAAAAGTGATGTTGAGCAAATTATGTATAGAGATGTTCGATATAATAGAAATATACGATCCAATCATCTGCACATGGAAAAAGAAAGTTCGCACAAATTAGAGATCAGCTAAACAAATTTGAGTTAAATTTGATAACTTATTTTATACATAATGAAAGAAGTTTGTGATATATTAGTCATCGAATCTATTCGTTTATTGTTTTGCATATTTTAAAGATCCAATTATTGCATAAGTAAGAAAGTCGAGAGAGATACTCGTTAATTATTATACTGCAAAACTTGACCGCGTAAAACTTGAATGAAATTCTAATGTTTTAAAGTTAATCAGTGTCAGTGAAAATAGTCATGAGTTATAAAAGTTCTTCATGCATATCTAGTATTGGTTCTCCGTTGCATCTAAATATTTTATATCTAAAGTAAATCAATCATAATAAAGAATCATTAAGTTAATTTTTCTGCTGAACGTAGCTTAAAAATAAAGGATGCATTCCTAAGCGTATTAACAGTATCTATTGAAAAATCCACAATTATAGATTTTCAATACCGTCAGTAAATTTCAAAATACACTGAACAATAGAATATAAGGTTTTTATTTTGAATGATACATGACAAAAGAAAGCATCGGTGGCACAGAGGGGCCCCGGTGCACACGCTGGGGGATCTCAAATCAGCCATCATTGCAGTGGTCACGTTCATTTGTTTATTCGCGTGATAAGCTTGTTACCGACTGGATCGTAGTCATACCGCACCCCGTACCCTGCCGCACCCGTAGGGTAGCCGGGGCCATCTAAAAAGAAAAGAAGAAGAAGCGTATCGTATAATAGCCAGTAATAGCTTGTCACTTGATTTGACGAAAGAGGTAATTAGTTGCCCTACATCTGTAATTGTAATCTGTACACGCATTAGTTCAATAATTTTATCATCTGGACGGTGTTGGAATATTACCGAAGCATGTCGTTTGTAGAGAAACGTAAAATCTCAAGTTTAACTGATAAAGATTCGGCGAGAAAGCAAATATTGGAACAAATTAATCTGATGAGACGAAAATACAAACTAATCCGTTCCAAATTAATTTCAACTCGTGATTGAAATACGTCGCTGCTCGCAGCTTCGTGTTTAACTTCAATCGGTATTTATTAAATTCGCGCATAGGGTTTGTGACTCAGCACGAAATGCCATATTAATTGTTTATAAAACGACCAAATTTTATTGGAAAATTTTATTAAAAAATAAAGCGAGGCAAAAATTCAGCGAATAACTTGACGAGGTTGAAGGTTGAATAACTTTGTGAAAAATCTATGTCTGTGAAGTTGGCCCCCCTTTTTCAAAATTCCGAAATTTTTATTAGAGTTCTGGATTCCCCAGAAAGAGTTCTAGAGTTCTCTGTAGTTTTTAGAAAGAGTTCCGTCATTTAAAGTAGTAAAAACACCATTTTAAAAATGGGAGGGCTAACTTCACGGCGCCCCCCATTTTTTGAAAAATAAATTTTTTATGGTAGTTCCAGATAGATTTCGATGAGTTCTAGAGTTCCCTATAGGTTTTAAAAAGAGTTCCGTTAAAATAAGCCCAAAAATCGATGTCAAAGTTGAACAAAAAATTTCCAATTTTCTTTAAAAATCAATTTTTTATGGTAGATTCAGAAATATTTCGACGAGTACTAGAGTTCCCTAAAGGTTTTATAACGCTAAGACCAATATTTCAAAAGTTACAGCCCTTCAAAGTGCGCATCTTAAAATTAAAAAATTCTTTTCCGGAGTTCTGACGGGAGTTCTGGTGGCCCCCCAAAGAGTTCTATCGAAAACTATTAGGTTCCGAAACGATCCGACCAATATTTCAAAAGTTACAGCCCTCCAAAGTGCGCACTTCAAAAATTTTCTAAGTCCCGAGGGGTAATTTTATTTTTTTGGAAATCGGCAGTTCTCGCTGGAGTTCTGGTAGCCCCCCGAGGAGTTCTATCGAAAACTATTAGGTTCCGAAACGATCCGACCAATATTTCAAAAATTACAGCCCTTCAAAGTGCGCACCTTAAAATTAAAAAATTCTTTTCCGGAGTTCTGACGGGAGTTCTGGTGGCCCCCCAAAGAGTTCTATCGAAAACTATTAGGTTCCGAAACGATCCGACCAATATTTCAAAAGTTACAGCCCTCCAAAGTGCGCACTTCGAAAATTTTTTAGTCCCGAGGGGTAATTTTATTTTTTTAGAAATCGGCAGTTCTCGCTGGAGTTCTGGTAGCCCCCCGACGAGTTCTATCGAAAACTATTAGGTTCCGAAACGATCCGACCAATATTTCAAAAGTTACAGCCCTTCAAAGTGCGCACCTTAAAATTAAAAAATTCTTTTCCGGAGTTCTGACGGGAGTTCTGGTGGCCCCCCAAAGAGTTCTATCGAAAACTATTAGGTTCCGAAACGATCCGACCAATATTTCAAAAGTTACAGCCCTCCAAAGTGCGCACTTCGAAAATTTATCTAAGTCCCGAGGGGTAATTTTATTTTTTTGGAAATCGGCAGTTCTCGCTGGAGTTCTGGTAGCCCCCCGAAGAGTTCTATCGAAAACTATTAGGTTCCGAAACGATCCGACCAATATTTCAAAAGTTACAGCCCTTCAAAGTGCGCACCTTAAAATTAAAATATTCTTTTCCGGAGTTCTGACGGGAGTTCTGGTGGCCCCCCAAAGAGTTCTATCGAAAACTATTAGGTTCCGAAACGATCCGACCAATATTTCAAAAGTTACAGCCCTCCAAAGTGCGCACTTCGAAAATTTTCTAAAGTCCCGAGGGGTAATTTTATTTTTTTGGAAATCGGCAGTTCTCGCTGGAGTTCTGGTAGCCCCCCGAAGAGTTCTATCGAAAACTATTAGGTTCCGAAACGATCCGACCAATATTTCAAAAGTTACAGCCCTTCAAAGTGCGCACCTTAAAATTAAAATATTCTTTTCCGGAGTTCTGACGGAAGTTCTGGTGGCCCCCCAAAGAGTTCTATCGAAAACTATTAGGTTCCGAAACGATCCGACCAATATTTCAAAAGTTACAGCCCTTCAAAGTGCGCACCTTAAAATTAAAAAATTCTTTTCCGGAGTTCTGACGAGAGTTCTGGTGGCCCCCCAAAGAGTTCTATCGAAAACTATTAGGTTCCGAAACGATCCGACCAATATTTCAAAAGTTACAGCCCTCCAAAGTGCGCACTTCGAAAATTTTCTAAGTCCCGAGGGGTAATTTTATTTTTTTGGAAATCGGCAGTTCTCGCTGGAGTTCTGGTAGCCCCCCGAAGAGTTCTATCGAAAACTATTAGGTTCCGAAACGATCCGACCAATATTTCAAAAGTTACAGTACTCCAAAGTGCGCACTTCGAAAATTTTCTAGCTGGAGTTCTGGTAGCCCCCCGAAGAGTTCTATCGAAAACTATTAGGTTCCGAAACGATCCGACCAATATTTCAAAAGTTACAGCCCTTCAAAGTGCGCACCTTAAAATTAAAAAATTCTTTTCCGGAGTTCTGACGGGAGTTCTGGTGGCCCCCCAAAGAGTTCTATCGAAAACTATTAGGTTCCGGAACGATCCGACCAATATTTCAAAAGTTACAGCCCTCCAAAGTGCGCACTTCGAAAATTATCTAAGTCCCGAGGGGTAATTTTTTTTTTGGAAATCGGCAGTTCTCGCTGGAGTTCTGGTAGCCCCCCGAAGAGTTCTATCGAAAACTATTAGGTTCCGAAACGATCCGACCAATATTTCAAAAGTTACAGCCCTTCAAAGTGCGCACCTTAAAATTAAAATATTCTTTTCCGGAGTTCTGACGGGAGTTCTGGTGGCCCCCCAAAGAGTTCTATCGAAAACTATTAGGTTCCGAAACGATCCGACCAATATTTCAAAAGTTACAGCCCTCCAAAGTGCGCACTTCGAAAATTTTCTAAGTCCCGAGGGGTAATTTTATTTTTTTGGAAATCGGCAGTTCTCGCTGGAGTTCTGGTAGCCCCCCGAAGAGTTCTATCGAAAACTATTAGGTTCCGAAACGATCCGACCAATATTTCAAAAGTTACAGCCCTTCAAAGTGCGCACCTTAAAATTAAAATATTCTTTTCCGGAGTTCTGACGGGAGTTCTGGTGGCCCCCCAAAGAGTTCTATCGAAAACTATTAGGTTCCGAAACGATCCGACCAATATTTCAAAAGTTACAGCCCTCCAAAGTGCGCACTTCGAAAATTTTCTAAGTCCCGAGGGGTAATTTTATTTTTTTGGAAATCGGCAGTTCTCGCTGGAGTTCTGGTAGCCCCCCGAGGAGTTCTGTCGAAAACTATTAGGTTCCGAAACGATCCGACCAATATTTCAAAAGTTACAGCCCTTCAAAGTGCGCACCTTAAAATTAAAATATTCTTTTCCGGAGTTCTGACGGGAGTTCTGGTGGCCCCCCAAAGAGTTCTATCGAAAACTATTAGGTTCCGAAACGATCCGACCAATATTTCAAAAGTTACAGCCCTCCAAAGTGCGCACTTCGAAAATTTTCTAAGTCCCGAGGGGTAATTTTATTTTTTTGGAAATCGGCAGTTCTCGCTGGAGTTCTGGTAGCCCCCCGAAGAGTTCTATCGAAAACTATTAGGTTCCGAAACGATCCGACCAATATTTCAAAAGTTACAGCCCTCCAAAGTGCGCACTTCGAAAATTTTCTAAGTCCCGAGGGGTAATTTTATTTTTTGGAAATCGGCAGTTCTCGCTGGAGTTCTGGTAGCCCCCCGAAGAGTTCTATCGAAAACTATTAGGTTCCGAAACGATCCGACCAATATTTCAAAAGTTACAGCCCTTCAAAGTGCGCACCTTAAAATTAAAAAATTCTTTTCCGGAGTTCTGACGGGAGTTCTGGTGGCCCCCCAAAGAGTTCTATCGAAAACTATTAGGTTCCGAAACGATCCGACCAATATTTCAAAAGTTACAGCCCTCCAAAGTGCGCACTTCGAAAATTTTCTAAGTCCCGAGGGGTAATTTTATTTTTTTGGAAATCGGCAGTTCTCGCTGGAGTTCTGGTAGCCCCCCGAGGAGTTCTATCGAAAACTATTAGGTTCCGAAACGATCCGACCAATATTTCAAAAGTTACAGCCCTTCAAAGTGCGCACCTTAAAATTAAAAAATTCTTTTCCGGAGTTCTGACGGGAGTTCTGGTGGCCCCCCAAAGAGTTCTATCGAAAACTATTAGGTTCCGAAACGATCCGACCAATATTTCAAAAGTTACAGCCCTCCAAAGTGCGCACTTCGAAAATTATCTAAGTCCCGAGGGGTAATTTTATTTTTTTGGAAATCGGCAGTTCTCGCTGGAGTTCTGGTAGCCCCCCGAAGAGTTCTATCGAAAACTATTAGGTTCCGAAACGATCCGACCAATATTTCAAAAGTTACAGCCCTTCAAAGTGCGCACCTTAAAATTAAAAAATTCTTTTCCGGAGTTCTGACGGGAGTTCTGGTGGCCCCCCAAAGAGTTCTATCGAAAACTATTAGGTTCCGAAACGATCCGACCAATATTTCAAAAGTTACAGCCCTCCAAAGTGCGCACTTCGAAAATTTTCTAAGTCCCGAGGGGTAATTTTATTTTTTTGGAAATCGGCAGTTCTCGCTGGAGTTCTGGTAGCCCCCCGAGGAGTTCTGTCGAAAACTATTAGGTTCCGAAACGATCCGACCAATATTTCAAAAGTTACAGCCCTTCAAAGTGCGCACCTTAAAATTAAAAAATTCTTTTCCGGAGTTCTGACGGGAGTTCTGGTGGCCCCCCAAAGAGTTCTATCGAAAACTATTAGGTTCCGAAACGATCCGACCAATATTTCAAAAGTTACAGCCCTCCAAAGTGCGCACTTCGAAAATTTTCTAAGTCCCGAGGGGTAATTTTATTTTTTTGGAAATCGGCAGTTCTCGCTGGAGTTCTGGTAGCCCCCCGAAGAGTTCTATCGAAAACTATTAGGTTCCGAAACGATCCGACCAATATTTCAAAAGTTACAGCCCTCCAAAGTGCGCACTTCGAAAATTTTCTAAGTCCCGAGGGGTAATTTTATTTTTTTGGAAATCGGCAGTTCTCGCTGGAGTTCTGGTAGCCCCCCGAAGAGTTCTATCGAAAACTATTAGGTTCCGAAACGATCCGACCAATATTTCAAAAGTTACAGCCCTTCAAAGTGCGCACCTTAAAATTAAAAAATTCTTTTCCGGAGTTCTGACGGGAGTTCTGGTGGCCCCCCAAAGAGTTCTATCGAAAACTATTAGGTTCCGGAACGATCCGACCAATATTTCAAAAGTTACAGCCCTCCAAAGTGCGCACTTCGAAAATTATCTAAGTCCCGAGGGGTAATTTTTTTTTTGGAAATCGGCAGTTCTCGCTGGAGTTCTGGTAGCCCCCCGAAGAGTTCTATCGAAAACTATTAGGTTCCGAAACGATCCGACCAATATTTCAAAAGTTACAGCCCTTCAAAGTGCGCACCTTAAAATTAAAATATTCTTTTCCGGAGTTCTGACGGGAGTTCTGGTGGCCCCCCAAAGAGTTCTATCGAAAACTATTAGGTTCCGAAACGATCCGACCAATATTTCAAAAGTTACAGCCCTCCAAAGTGCGCACTTCGAAAATTTCTAAGTCCCGAGGGGTAATTTTATTTTTTTGGAAATCGGCAGTTCTCGCTGGAGTTCTGGTAGCCCCCCGAAGAGTTCTATCGAAAACTATTAGGTTCCGAAACGATCCGACCAATATTTCAAAAGTTACAGCCCTTCAAAGTGCGCACCTTAAAATTAAAATATTCTTTTCCGGAGTTCTGACGGGAGTTCTGGTGGCCCCCCAAAGAGTTCTATCGAAAACTATTAGGTTCCGAAACGATCCGACCAATATTTCAAAAGTTACAGCCCTCCAAAGTGCGCACTTCGAAAATTTTCTAAGTCCCGAGGGGTAATTTTATTTTTTTGGAAATCGGCAGTTCTCGCTGGAGTTCTGGTAGCCCCCCGAGGAGTTCTGTCGAAAACTATTAGGTTCCGAAACGATCCGACCAATATTTCAAAAGTTACAGCCCTTCAAAGTGCGCACCTTAAAATTAAAAAATTCTTTTCCGGAGTTCTGACGGGAGTTCTGGTGGCCCCCAAAGAGTTCTATCGAAAACTATTAGGTTCCGAAACGATCCGACCAATATTTCAAAAGTTACAGCCCTCCAAAGTGCGCACTTCGAAAATTTTCTAAGTCCCGAGGGGTAATTTTATTTTTTTGGAAATCGGCAGTTCTCGCTGGAGTTCTGGTAGCCCCCCGAAGAGTTCTATCGAAAACTATTAGGTTCCGAAACGATCCGACCAATATTTCAAAAGTTACAGCCCTTCAAAGTGCGCACCTTAAAATTAAAATATTCTTTTCCGGAGTTCTGACGGAAGTTCTGGTGGCCCCCCAAAGAGTTCTATCGAAAACTATTAGGTTCCGAAACGATCCGACCAATATTTCAAAAGTTACAGCCCTTCAAAGTGCGCACCTTAAAATTAAAAAATTCTTTTCCGGAGTTCTGACGGGAGTTCTGGTGGCCCCCCAAAGAGTTCTATCGAAAACTATTAGGTTCCGAAACGATCCGACCAATATTTCAAAAGTTACAGCCCTCCAAAGTGCGCACTTCGAAAATTTTCTAAGTCCCGAGGGGTAATTTTATTTTTTTGGAAATCGGCAGTTCTCGCTGGAGTTCTGGTAGCCCCCCGAAGAGTTCTATCGAAAACTATTAGGTTCCGAAACGATCCGACCAATATTTCAAAAGTTACAGCCCTCCAAAGTGCGCACTTCGAAAATTTTCTAAGTCCCGAGGGGTAATTTTATTTTTTTGGAAATCGGCAGTTCTCGCTGGAGTTCTGGTAGCCCCCCGAAGAGTTCTATCGAAAACTATTAGGTTCCGAAACGATCCGACCAATATTTCAAAAGTTACAGCCCTTCAAAGTGCGCACCTTAAAATTAAAAAATTCTTTTCCGGAGTTCTGACGGGAGTTCTGGTGGCCCCCCAAAGAGTTCTATCGAAAACTATTAGGTTCCGGAACGATCCGACCAATATTTCAAAAGTTACAGCCCTCCAAAGTGCGCACTTCGAAAATTATCTAAGTCCCGAGGGGTAATTTTTTTTTTGGAAATCGGCAGTTCTCGCTGGAGTTCTGGTAGCCCCCCGAAGAGTTCTATCGAAAACTATTAGGTTCCGAAACGATCCGACCAATATTTCAAAAGTTACAGCCCTTCAAAGTGCGCACCTTAAAATTAAAATATTCTTTTCCGGAGTTCTGACGGGAGTTCTGGTGGCCCCCCAAAGAGTTCTATCGAAAACTATTAGGTTCCGAAACGATCCGACCAATATTTCAAAAGTTACAGCCCTCCAAAGTGCGCACTTCGAAAATTTTCTAAGTCCCGAGGGGTAATTTTATTTTTTTGGAAATCGGCAGTTCTCGCTGGAGTTCTGGTAGCCCCCCGAAGAGTTCTATCGAAAACTATTAGGTTCCGAAACGATCCGACCAATATTTCAAAAGTTACAGCCCTTCAAAGTGCGCACCTTAAAATTAAAATATTCTTTTCCGGAGTTCTGACGGGAGTTCTGGTGGCCCCCCAAAGAGTTCTATCGAAAACTATTAGGTTCCGAAACGATCCGACCAATATTTCAAAAGTTACAGCCCTCCAAAGTGCGCACTTCGAAAATTTTCTAAGTCCCGAGGGGTAATTTTATTTTTTTGGAAATCGGCAGTTCTCGCTGGAGTTCTGGTAGCCCCCCGAGGAGTTCTGTCGAAAACTATTAGGTTCCGAAACGATCCGACCAATATTTCAAAAGTTACAGCCCTTCAAAGTGCGCACCTTAAAATTAAAATATTCTTTTCCGGAGTTCTGACGGGAGTTCTGGTGGCCCCCCAAAGAGTTCTATCGAAAACTATTAGGTTCCGAAACGATCCGACCAATATTTCAAAAGTTACAGCCCTCCAAAGTGCGCACTTCGAAAATTTTCTAAGTCCCGAGGGGTAATTTTATTTTTTTGGAAATCGGCAGTTCTCGCTGGAGTTCTGGTAGCCCCCCGAAGAGTTCTATCGAAAACTATTAGGTTCCGAAACGATCCGACCAATATTTCAAAAGTTACAGCCCTTCAAAGTGCGCACCTTAAAATTAAAAAATTCTTTTCCGGAGTTCTGACGGGAGTTCTGGTGGCCCCCCAAAGAGTTCTATCGAAAACTATTAGGTTCCGGAACGATCCGACCAATATTTCAAAAGTTACAGCCCTCCAAAGTGCGCACTTCGAAAATTATCTAAGTCCCGAGGGGTAATTTTTTTTTTTGGAAATCGGCAGTTCTCGCTGGAGTTCTGGTAGCCCCCCGAAGAGTTCTATCGAAAACTATTAGGTTCCGAAACGATCCGACCAATATTTCAAAAGTTACAGCCCTTCAAAGTGCGCACCTTAAAATTAAAAAATTCTTTTCCGGAGTTCTGACGGGAGTTCTGGTGGCCCCCCAAAGAGTTCTATCGAAAACTATTAGGTTCCGAAACGATCCGACCAATATTTCAAAAGTTACAGCCCTCCAAAGTGCGCACTTCGAAAATTTTCTAAGTCCCGAGGGGTAATTTTATTTTTTTGGAAATCGGCAGTTCTCGCTGGAGTTCTGGTAGCCCCCCGAGGAGTTCTATCGAAAACTATTAGGTTCCGAAACGATCCGACCAATATTTCAAAAGTTACAGCCCTCCAAAGTGCGCACTTCGAAAATTTTCTAAGTCCCGAGGGGTAATTTTATTTTTTTGGAAATCGGCAGTTCTCGCTGGAGTTCTGGTAGCCCCCCGAGGAGTTCTGTCGAAAACTATTAGGTTCCGAAACGATCCGACCAATATTTCAAAAGTTACAGCCCTTCAAAGTGCGCACCTTAAAATTAAAAAATTCTTTTCCGGAGTTCTGACGGGAGTTCTGGTGGCCCCCCAAAGAGTTCTATCGAAACTATTAGGTTCCGAAACGATCCGACCAATATTTCAAAAGTTACAGCCCTCCAAAGTGCGCACTTCGAAAATTTTCTAAGTCCCGAGGGGTAATTTTATTTTTTTGGAAATCGGCAGTTCTCGCTGGAGTTCTGGTAGCCCCCCGAGGAGTTCTATCGAAAACTATTAGGTTCCGAAACGATCCGACCAATATTTCAAAAGTTACAGCCCTTCAAAGTGCGCACCTTAAAATTAAAATATTCTTTTCCGGAGTTCTGACGGGAGTTCTGGTGGCCCCCCAAAGAGTTCTATCGAAAACTATTAGGTTCCGAAACGATCCGACCAATATTTCAAAAGTTACAGCCCTCCAAAGTGCGCACTTCGAAAATTTTCTAAGTCCCGAGGGGTAATTTTATTTTTTTGGAAATCGGCAGTTCTCGCTGGAGTTCTGGTAGCCCCCCGAAGAGTTCTATCGAAAACTATTAGGTTCCGAAACGATCCGACCAATATTTCAAAAGTTACAGCCCTTCAAAGTGCGCACCTTAAAATTAAAAAATTCTTTTCCGGAGTTCTGACGGGAGTTCTGGTGGCCCCCCAAAGAGTTCTATCGAAAACTATTAGGTTCCGGAACGATCCGACCAATATTTCAAAAGTTACAGCCCTCCAAAGTGCGCACTTCGAAAATTATCTAAGTCCCGAGGGGTAATTTTTTTTTTTGGAAATCGGCAGTTCTCGCTGGAGTTCTGGTAGCCCCCCGAAGAGTTCTATCGAAAACTATTAGGTTCCGAAACGATCCGACCAATATTTCAAAAGTTACAGCCCTTCAAAGTGCGCACCTTAAAATTAAAAAATTCTTTTCCGGAGTTCTGACGGGAGTTCTGGTGGCCCCCCAAAGAGTTCTATCGAAAACTATTAGGTTCCGAAACGATCCGACCAATATTTCAAAAGTTACAGCCCTCCAAAGTGCGCACTTCGAAAATTTTCTAAGTCCCGAGGGGTAATTTTATTTTTTTGGAAATCGGCAGTTCTCGCTGGAGTTCTGGTAGCCCCC
This sequence comes from Temnothorax ravouxi, assembly GCA_030770255.1. Lineage (NCBI taxonomy): Eukaryota > Metazoa > Arthropoda > Insecta > Hymenoptera > Formicidae > Temnothorax > Temnothorax ravouxi. Next base: position 14,785 of record JASTWP010003331.1, read on the forward strand.
CGAGGAGTTCTATCGAAAACTATTAGGTTCCGAAACGATCCGACCAATATTTCAAAAGTTACAGCCCTCCAAAGTGCGCACTTCGAAAATTTTAGAAGTCCCGAGGGGTAATTTTTTTTTTTGGAAATCGGCAGTTCTCGCTGGAGTTCTGGTAGCCCCTCGAGGAGTTCTAATAGTTTTCGATAGAACTCTTTGGGGGGCCACCAGAACTCCCGTCAGAACTCCGGAAAAGAATTTTTTAATTTTAAGGTGCGCACTTTGAAGGGCTGTAACTTTTGAAATATTGGTCGGATCGTTTTGGAACCTAATAGTTTTCGATAGAACTCCTCGGGGGGCTACCAGAACTCCAGCGAGAACTGCCGATTTCCAAAAAAATAAAATTACCCCTCGGGACTTAGAAAATTTTCGAAGTGCGCACTTTGGAGGGCTGTAACTTTTGAAATATTGGTCGGATCGTTTCGGAACCTAATAGTTTTCGATAGAACTCTTCGGGGGGCCACCAGAACTCCCGTCAGAACTCCGGAAAAGAATTTTTTAATTTTAAGGTGCGCACTTTGAAGGGCTGTAACTTTTGAAATATTGGTCTTAGCGTTATAAAACCTTTAGGGAACTCTAGTACTCGTCGAAATATTTCTGAATCTACCATAAAAAATTGATTTTTAAAGAAAATTGGAAATTTTTTGTTCAACTTTGACATCGATTTTTGGGCTTATTTTAACGGAACTCTTTTTAAAACCTATAGGGAACTCTAGAACTCATCGAAATCTATCTGGAACTACCATAAAAAATTTATTTTTCAAAAAATGGGGGGCGCCGTGAAGTTAGCCCCCCCATTTTTAAAATGGTGTTTTTACTACTTTAAATGACGGAACTCTTTCTAAAAACTACAGAGAACTCTAGAACTCTTTCTGGGGAATCCAGAACTCTAATAAAAATTTCGGAATTTTGAAAAAGGGGGGCCAACTTCACAGACATCCATTTGTCTTATCTCCCACGTCCTCTCTCCCCGCCGCTGCTCTTAAGCTCTTCTCCGTCTTTTCTATTAATGCAAAATTACAGCAGTCTGACAAGAAACTATGGCGGCACACGCACATTGCGAGTGCCGGTGTTAGTGCTGGAGAATCAGGTTCTTGGACGTACTTAAGAGATGGGACATGCGCAAACGCAATTTTTCATTACAGCCAGAAAGTCCGCGGAGGCTGTGTGCACTCTGCGAAATCAGGAACCCACCCGCCACACAGAAATTACTTTGGCGCAGGCATAATTCCGGTGCCGTCTGTCTTTCTGCGCCCGATGTTCTTTTCACGAATTGCCGTATCACCGTTGTAATCGCCGTTACTCAAAGAACATCTCGCGCGGAACATATATGAAGCTGAAGTTAGCAGCCAAAACCTAGCAGCCACCAGGGCCGAATAGGGTGGCCAGGGCCCCCTAGATTAAAATCCGGTAAATTTTTTTCAAAAAAATCACAGAGACTGTACAGCAAGTGTAGAATAAGAATCCGAAGCGACCTTAGCGATGACGAAGTTAGTTAACCAATTAAAAAATTATTTAACAATTAAATAATAGGTAAAACACACACGCATATCCGTTCAGAACCCGAAAAAATCACAGAGACTGTTCAGCAAGTGTAGAATACGAATCCGAAGCGACCTTGGCGATGACGAAGTTAGTTAACTAATTAAAAAATTAATTAACAATTAAATAATAGTCAAACACACACGCATATCCGTTCGGAACCCAAAAAAATCACAGAGACCCCACAACAAGTGTAGAATACGAATCCGAAGCGACCTTAGCGATGACGAAATTAGTTAACTAATTAAAAAATTAATTAACAATTAAATAATAGTCAAACACACACGCATATCCGTTCGGAACCCAAAAAAATCACAGAGACTGTTCAGCAAGTGTAGAATACGAATCCGAAGCGACCTTGGCGATGACGAAGTTAGTTAACTAATTAAAAAATTAATTAACAATCAAGTAATAGTTAAAACACACACGCATATCCGTTCGGAACCCAAAAAAATCACAGAGACTGTACAGCAAGTGTAGAATACGAATCCGAAGCGACCTTGGCGATGACGAAGTTAGTTAACTAATTAAAAAATTAATTAACAATTAAGTAATAATTAAAACACACACGCATATCTGTTCGGAATCCAAAAAAATCACAGAGACTGTGCAGCAAGTGTAGAATACGAATCCGAAGCGACCTTGGCGATGACGAAGTTAGTTAACTAATTAAAAAATTAATTAACAATCAAGTAATAGTTAAAACACACACGCATATCCGTTCGGAACCCAAAAAAATCACAGAGACTGTTTAGCAAGTGTAGAATACGAATCCAAAGCGACCTTGGCGATGACGAAGTTAGTTAACTAATTAAAAAATTATTTAACAATTAAATAATAAGTAAAACACACACGCATATCCGTTCAAAACCCAAAAAAATCACAGAGACCCCACAACAAATGTAGAATACGAATCCGAAGCGACCTTGGCGATGACGAAGTTAGTTAACTAATTAAAAAATTAATTAACAATTAAGTAATAGTTAAAACACACACGCATATCCGTTCGGAACCCAAAAAAATCACAGAGACTGTTCAGCAATTGTAGAATACGAATCCGAAGCGACCTTGGCGATGACGAAGTTAGTTAACTAACTAAAAAATTAATTAACAATTAAATAATAGTCAAACACACACGCATATCCGTTCGGAACCCAAAAAAATCACAGAGACTGTTCAGCAAGTGTAGAATACGAATCCGAAGCGACCTTGGCGATGACGAAGTTAGTTAACTAATTAAAAAATTAATCAACAATTAAGTAATAATTAAAACACACACGCATATCCGTTCGGAACCCAAAAAAATCACAGAGACTGTGCAGCAAGTGTAGAATACGAATCCGAAGCGACCTTGGCGATGACGAAGTTAGTTAACTAATTAAAAAATTAATTAACAATCAAGTAATAGTTAAAACACACACGCATATCCGTTCGGAACCCAAAAAAATCACAGAGACTGTTCAGCAAGTGTAGAATACGAATCCGAAGCGACCTTGGCGATGACGAAGTTAGTTAACTAATTAAAAAATTATTTAACAATTAAATAATAAGTAAAACACACACGCATATCCGTTCGAAACCCAAAAAATCACAGAGACCCCACAACAAATGTAGAATACGAATCCGAAGCGACCTTGGCGATGACGAAGTTAGTTAACTAATTAAAAAATTAATTAACAATTAAGTAATAGTTAAAACACACACGCATATCCGTTCGGAACCCAAAAAAATCACAGAGACTGTTCAGCAATTGTAGAATACGAATCCGAAGCGACCTTGGCGATGACGAAGTTAGTTAACTAACTAAAAAATTAATTAACAATTAAATAATAGTCAAACACACACGAATATCCGTTCGGAACCCAAAAAAATCACAGAGACCCCACAAGAAGTGTAGAATACGAATCCGAAGCGACCTTGGCGATGACGAAGTTAGTTAACTAATTAAAAAATTAATTAACAATTAAGTAATAGTTAAAACACACACGCATATCCGTTCGGAACCCAAAAAAATCACAGAGACTGTGCAGCAAGTGTAGAATACGAATCCGAAGCGACCTTGGCGATGACGAAGTTAGTTAACTAATTAAAAAATTAATTAACAATCAAGTAATAGTTAAAACACACACGCATATCCGTTCGGAACCCAAAAAAATCACAGAGACTGTTCAGCAAGTGTAGAATACGAATCCGAAGCGACCTTGGCGATGACGAAGTTAGTTGACTAATTAAAAAATTAATTAACAATTAAGTAATAGTTAAAACACACACGCATATCCGTTCGGAACCCAAAAAAATCACAGAGACTGTTCAGCAAGTGTAGAATACGAATCCGAAGCGACCTTGGCGATGACGAAGTTAATTAACTAATTAAAAAATTAATTAACAATTAAGTAATAGTTAAAACACACACGCATATCCGTTCGGAACCCAAAAAAATCACAGAGACTGTTCAGCAAGTGTGGAATACGAATCCGAAACGACCTTGGCGATGACGAAGTTAATTAACTAATTAAAAAATTAATTAACAATTAAGTAACAGTTAAAACACACACGCATATCCGTTCGGAACCCAAAAAAATCACAGAGACTGTTTAGCAAGTGTAGAATACGAATCCAAAACGACCTTGGCGATGACGAAGTTAGTTAACTAATTAAAAAATTATTTAACAATTAAATAATAAGTAAAACACACACGCATATCCGTTCGAAACCCAAAAAAATCACAGAGACTCCACAACAAATGTAGAATACGAATCCGAAGCGACCTTGGCGATGACGAAGTTAGTTAACTAATTAAAAAATTAATTAACAATTAAGTAATAGTTAAAACACACACGCATATCCGTTCGGAACCCAAAAAAATCACAGAGACTGTTCAGCAAGTGTAGAATACGAATCCGAAGCGACCTTGGCGATGACGAAGTTAGTTAACTAATTAAAAAATTAATTAACAATTAAATAATAGTCAAACACACACGCATATCCGTTCGGAACCCAAAAAAATCACAGAGACTGTTCAGCAAGTGTAGAATACGAATCCGAAGCGACCTTGGCGATGACGAAGTTAGTTAACTAATTAAAAAATTAATTAACAATCAGGTAATAGTTAAAACACACACGCATATCCGTTCGAAACCCAAAAAAATCACAGAGACTGTACAGCAAGTGTAGAATACGAACCTTATTATTTAATTGTTAATTAATTTTTTAATTAGTTAACTAATTTCGTCATCGCTAAGGTCGCTTCGGATTCGTATTCTACGCTTGCTGAACAGTCTCTGTGATTTTTTTGGGTTCCGAACGGATATGCGTGTGTGTTTTAACTATTACTCAATTGTTAATTAATTTTTTAATTAGTTAACTAAATTTGTCATCGCCAATGTCGCTTCGGATTCGTATTCTACACTTGTTGTGGGGTCTCTGTGATTTTTTTGGGTTCCGAACGGATATGCGTGTGTGTTTGACTATTATTTAATTGTTAATTAATTTTTTAGTTAGTTAACTAACTTCGTCATCGCCAAGGTCGCTTCGGATTCGTATTCTACAATTGCTGAACAGTTTCTGTGATTTTTTTGGGTTCCGAACGGATATGCGTGTGTGTTTTAACTATTACTCAATTGTTAATTAATTTTTTAATTAGTTAACTAACTTCGTCATCGACAAGGTCGCTTCGGATTCGTATTCTACACTTGTTGTGGGGTCTCTGTGATTTTTTTGGGTTCCGAACGGATATGCGTGTGTGTTTGACTATTATTAAATTGTTAATTAATTTTTTAATTAGTTAACTAACTTTGTCATCGCCGAGGTCGCTTCGGATTCGTATTCTACACTTGTTGTGGGGTCTCTGTGATTTTTTTGGGTTCCGAACGGATATGCGTGTGTGTTTTAACTATTAGTCAATTGTTAATTAATTTTTTAATTAGTTAACTAATTTCGTCATCGCCAAGGTCGCTTCGGATTCGTATTCTACACTTGCTGAACAGTCTCTGTGATTTTTTTGGGTTCCGAACGGATATGCGTGTGTGTTTTAACTATTACTTAATTGTTAATTAATTTTTTAATTAGTTAACTAACTTCGTCATCGCCAAGGTCGCTTCGGATTCGTATTCTACATTTGTTGTGGGGTCTCTGTGATTTTTTTGGGTTCCGAACGGATATGCGTGTGTGTTTGACTATTATTTAATTGTTAATTAATTTTTTAATTAGTTAACTAATTTCGTCATCGCTAAGGTCGCTTCGGATTCGTATTCTACGCTTGCTGAACAGTCTCTGTGATTTTTTCTGGGTTCCGAACGGATATGCGTGTGTGTTTTAACTATTACTCAATTGTTAATTAATTTTTTAATTAGTTAACTAACTTTGTCATCGCCAATGTCGCTTCGGATTCGTATTCTACACTTGTTGTGGGGTCTCTGTGATTTTTTTGGGTTCCGAACGGATATGCGTGTGTGTTTGACTATTATTTAATTGTTAATTAATTTTTTAATTAGTTAACTAACTCTGTCATCGCCGAGGTCGCTTCGGATTCGTATTCTACACTTGTTGTGGGGTCTCTGTGATTTTTTTGGGTTCCGAACGGATATGCGTGTGTGTTTTAACTATTAGTCAATTGTTAATTAATTTTTTAATTAGTTAACTAATTTCGTCATCGCCAAGGTCGCTTCGGATTCGTATTCTACACTTGCTGCACAGTCTCTGTGATTTTTTTGGGTTCCGAACGGATATGCGTGTGTGTTTTAATTATTACTTAATTGTTAATTAATTTTTTAATTAGTTAACTAACTTCGTCATCGCCAAGGTCGCTTCGGATTCGTATTCTACACTTGCTGAACAGTTTCTGTGATTTTTTTGGGTTCCGAACGGATATGCGTGTGTGTTTTAACTATTACTTAATTGTTAATTAATTTTTTAATTAGTTAACTAACTTCGTCATCGCCAAGGTCGCTTCGGATTCGTATTCTACACTTCTTGTGGGGTCTCTGTGATTTTTTTGGGTTCCGAACGGATATGCGTGTGTGTTTGACTATTATTTAATTGTTAATTAATTTTTTAGTTAGTTAACTAACTTCGTCATCGCCAAGGTCGCTTCGGATTCGTATTCTACAATTGCTGAACAGTTTCTGTGATTTTTTTGGGTTCCGAACGGATATGCGTGTGTGTTTTAACTATTACTTAATTGTTAATTAATTTTTTAATTAGTTAACTAACTTCGTCATCGTTAAGGTCGCTTCGGATTCGTATTCTACATTTGTTGTGGGGTCTCTGTGATTTTTTTGGGTTTCGAACGGATATGTGTGTGTGTTTTACTTATTATTTAATTGTTAAATAATTTTTTAATTAGTTAACTAACTTCGTCATCGCCAAGGTCGCTTTGGATTCGTATTCTACACTTGCTAAACAGTCTCTGTGATTTTTTTGGGTTCCGAACGGATATGCGTGTGTGTTTTAACTACACTGAGAAAAAAATTTTGTTCAACGAACTAAACGCATTTAGTTTTGTGAAGATTTGGTTAATGCAACAATTTTTTATTCAATCTAACTTAATCGTAGTCTACTTAACAAACTGTTCAATGTTGATTGACGAACATGATTTAACTATTTCGTTCGGTTGATGGGACTATTATCATTTAGTTATGTTTAATAAAAATTAGTTGCCAGCATTATTATATTTAGTTCGACAGTCTCACGGAGTCACCTAAATGCATTTGTATCAGACAAATAAATATTTTATTGTTTTGAATGCGAGGATTTATTTGAATTAACTACGTCTTTATTATATAAGATAACAATGTTTTCATAAATTATATATGTTTAAGACAACCAAATGTCTTGTCAAATAAGTGTACATTTTGCATTGTATAGAACATTTCTTAGGTAAGACTGACCCAATCGATCATTCACGAGAAGCTTAAATATTTAGTTGCTTTAACTGTATGTAAACTTTGAAAGAAATATTTTTCAGAAAATATAACTGAATTGTTTGTTGAAAAGTCAGGTTGTTAATATGTTGGGTCAACAGTTTTGGACTGGTAATGCGTAAACATATTAACAATGTCAAATCAACATTTATTTAGTTACAGTGAACTACTTAACTTTACAAAACTTACTAAGTAATTCTAACTACATATAGTGTTGATTAAATTCTAGTTCATTCTTAAAATAAAACTAATTTTGTTTGGTTTAACATTGCGATATTTAGTTATTTGAAATGTATATATGTAGTCAGACTTACTTAGTAGTTTTGTAAAGTTAAGTAGTTCACTGTAACTAAATAAATGTTGATTTGACATTGTTAATATGTTTACGCATTACCAATCCAAAACTGTTGACCCAACATATTAACAACCTTACTTTCAAACAAACAATTCAGTTGTATTTTGAAAAATATTTTTTTAAAAGTTTACATACAGTTAAAGCAACTAAATACTTAAACTTCTCGTGAATGATCGATTGGGTCAGTCTTACCTAAGAATTGTTCTATACAATGCAGAATGTACACTTATTTGACAAGACATTTGGTTGTCTTGAACATATATAATTTATGAAAACATTGTTATCTTATATAATAAAGACGCAGTTAATTCAAACAAATCGTCGCATTCAAAACAATAAAATATTTATTTGTCTGATACAAATGCATTTAGTTGACTACGTGAGACTGTCGAACTAAATATAATAATGCTGGCAACTAATTTTTATTAAAGATAACCAAATGATAACAGTCCCATCAACGACTGAACGAAATAGTTGAATCATTTCCGTCAACCAACATTGAACAGTTTGTTAAGTAGACTTACGGTTAAGTTCAATTGAATAAAAAATTGTTGCAAAATCTTCAAACAACTAAAGTAATTAAGGTAGTCGTCTCGTCAGGGCATGTATTAGATAAAGTTTTCGATTTTGGATTTTATATCAAATTATATGATCAGCTTTGCAGTCGATTTTTTCTGTGGCTCCTTACCGACTATTTACTCTAGAAAATCGATCTCGAAAATCACAAATTTTGCATTACTTCATATACAGACGGCCAGAAAAAGAAGGCTCTATCGGTTTTAATCACATATTTTCGCATTTTTCGATTAGATGAAGTGAGAAAAAACATTGCTTTTTGTACATTAGATTTCGAAGAATCCGATGCAACCATAAAATATATAGTTTACCGGAGATTTCGCTGCTAATTTTTTAGTTTATTTTAGTGAAAATGCGGTAATTGAGCAGACATTTTTTGGTCGAGGTGAGGTTGGGAAGACTTGGAAACGCCGCTGGCTAATTACTGTAGTTGCAGGTTATGGGGCTCATCTTTCTTAGCCGAATTGGGTAGTGATTGACACCCCTGTCATGCATTTAGAAACCCTTTCTCAGTAATTGTCAAAATTCAATCGACAAGGAGATGTAACCTCACTTGTAACTTTTCTCGACGACTCGCATGATCAGCTGATCAAAACGGAGTAAAATGAGAAAAATCACAGAATTTCGAAAAAGTAACATACTTTGTCACGTATGAAATTTTACACCATAATTCATAAAATTATTTTTCCCTTAGCAAAAATTGCCTGAAATATATTTCTGAACGTGAAAACCTACAAACAGTCACATGACTAGCACGTAGCGAGACGACTAAAGGATTCAGATGTAATTTGTGCAAAACATTGCCAGTTAACTGAGGAAGACAGTTATGTAAAGCAAGAAGTAAGAAGTTGTTTATTAGAACAGATTCTGCATCAGATCCTTTTTCTTTTTATCAAATATTTTTTATTAATAAAATATTGTTTGAATAAAACGTAATAAAACTAATTATAAGAAGAAAACATATTTGAATCAATCAAATGTAAATTTGCAGAAACAAAAGTTTTTGTTCGCTTTGCGGTTGAAATGTGTGACGCAGCAGGGCGCTGTTACCACGCGGCGAATAACGTTCACGTGGTTACTGCACCGGCCGACGCCGAACGTGCACGTGCGTGCTCGCGCCTCGCCAGTCTCGCTACCGGTTTTGTATTTTCGCGTGTACCCCCGTGTGATAATTGAGGCTGTGTTATCTATAAGTGACTAACGATTGAGGTGGTGAAAGCTTCGGCATTATTGTGTGTATAAGTGCAAAAAAGTAAAGAAGCACAGAAAGGAACATATCGGTAGTGGAAGATACAAATATCGCTGGCATTCCTGCTCGCCAGGGCCATCGTCGAAGAAGCGCGGAAAGTTCCTCGTCGCCTCGTCGGTTCTGTTCTTCGGCGGATCGTGCGTGTTGCCGTGTTTAACCGTGCTCCCCCCGTGTGCGCCGCCCCCACGTACGTCGGCTACGTCGGCTACGTCGTTAAGTACGTTAAGTAGTTCCTCTCTTTACTTTTTGATATTATTGTGGATAGTGTACAGAAACAATGGCCAACGTTGTAAAATCTTGGGAGCTCAACGAAGAAATCTCTGCGAGAATTATCGAAATCATACAAGGTACGTACTGTGACGATAATACATATACGTTAAATTCTCGAAACGAATACATATCCTATACATATACCTGTAAAAACTCTAATATCACTTTCTATAGCATCAGTCACCAATTACATATATACGTGTTTGAGTAGTATATAAAAGAAAATGCTCTAGTGTTGCTTCCGTTCAAAGAATATATATATATATATATATATATATATATATATATATATATATACACGTCTTTTGATATAAGTGTGTAAGTATACATGTATTTACGTGTACAGAATTTACACAGAATATGTCTATAGGAAATATATATACGTGTGTGTACACTAAAAAAAGGTTTTAGTTATAATAACCAAGGCTTGGTGAAATAGTTTTAACTGAAGATTTAGTGATTATGACGAAATAATTTGGTTAATGTTAACAAATTTGTTAACATTAACCAAATGTTTTGTTAACATTAACCAAATTATTTTGTCATAATTACTAAACCTTCAGTTGAAACTATTTCACCAAGCCTTGGTATGTCGCTGAAGCTAGCAGCGGGAGCTAGCAGCGGAACGTCCCGCGGACAGGGCCGAATATCATGTGGGTTCCTCAGGGGGTCCGAACATATCGTAGGTCAATTATTATCGGCCGCTGGGCTTTTCTTAGATATTATTAATTAATCAAGATTAAAGATATCTATATATAAATATTTTTGACAATATTCAAACTGTTTTTTTTATCGGTTTGATATAAAAACATGTTTTAATTGTTATAAATTATTCGATAAATAATTGTAGAACATAGCAAAGAACGATTTTCTCCAAATTTTTAGGAAATCACGTTCTTGTGACAACAAAACGATTCAGCAAGTATTTGCGACAATCCGCGGTTTCCCTTAATTGTTATTAATTTTTTATTGATGATTTATTCTCTGGCGGTCGATAGCAAAGAACGATTCTCTTCAAATTTTTAGGGGATCACGTTCTTGTGACAACAAAACGATTCAGCAAGTATTTGCGACAATCCGCGGTTTCCCTTAATTGTTATTAATTTTTTATTGATAATTTATTCTCTGGCGGTCGATAGCAAAGAACGATTCTCTTCAAATTTTTAGGGAATCACGTTCTTGTGACAACAAAACGATTCAGCAAGTATTTGCGACAATCCGCGGTTTCCCTTAATTGTTATTAATTTTTAT
>JASTWP010003332.1:0-25972 GCA_030770255.1 Temnothorax ravouxi
TTAGTCACATTAACTTTGGCTATATATGACTTCATGTATATAGTTGTATATAATGCTATATCTAGTTATATATAGGGTGCACTACTCATATATCATTATATCTGGCTTCACATACATTTATATATGATTAGATATGGTGCTATATCTGGTTGTATATAGCGCCAGATTAGTCACATTAATATATCTGGCTATATATGACTGCATATATAGTTGTATATAATACTATATCTAGTTATATGTAGAGTGCACTACTCACATATCATTATATCTGGCTTTACATAAAATTATATACATTTATATACAAGTAGATATGGTGCTATATCTGGTTGTATGTGGGACCATTCATTGCACATGTGGCCATGTATAATTAGATATAACCCCATATAAAAACATATATAATTATATATAATTATATATATACCAGATATAATTATATATGATTATATCTAATCATTTTTTCCCGGGTTCTTACTTACTTTACCTATTGTGGTTTATCTTAGGTTTTAACGAGGATCATTTAGTTAACCTTACATTCACAGCACGAATGCACACACTCAAGAACGTACTTACGCGGGCACGCACGCGTACACACATCAAAAATTTTGTGTGTGTGTGTGTGTGTGTGCCAACTATAAAAATAATAATATAAAACTTAGAAAAATAATATGCACAAATAAATATAAATAATGTATAGTAAAAGTTCTAAAAGACATATTAAAATATAAAGAGATAAAAAGAATTTTTATATATCCTTTTTACACACACACATACACAAATTGATGTGTGTACGTGTGTGCACACGCGTGTGTGTAAAAAGAATATATATATATATGAATGGTACTTTATTCGCCCGTAGGCCTTAAAGGGCGTTTTTTAAGGAACGTTTCCCAAACCTTTACAAAAACCTTTACAAAACATAAATCAACATAAATCGAAACATAACTCAAAAATCCAGCTAACTCTGTAATCCTCGGACCCTGGCCATTTGCGACCTTACATACTAAACATAAATCAGGAACATAAATCAATTCGGCTCCGTAGCCACTCAGATCCTGGCTATTTCATCTTCACTCTTTCTCCTCCTGCTCTTTAACCTCTCGCTCTGTCGCTTCCTTCCTCTTTCCGTAACATTCAGTACCTTGAGCCTCCTAAAACATAGAGCAATATTAACCTTATCCTATTTCTGCTTTCAATCTCACCGTCCTCCACACGCCTCCTCATTGTCACCTCTCCGCCTCTCACACTTTTCTCCATCCACCCCTCTCACCCTCCCATTTTATCTCCCTCCCGTTAATCCACAGCCTCCTGTTGGTCAGTACTGCAGAGTTTCCTATCCTTCTTTCTTCTCTTGCTTTTTCTACCCTTGAGTTAACCACCTCACCTTTGCTCCGTTTTCTCTCTCTCCTTCCTCTCCCTCTCTAACCTATTGCACTTCTCTCCTTCATCTCCACCTTACCTTCGTTCCTTCCACCTCCAATTCTTTCTCTCACAACCTCTTATTCTCTTCCGCCACATGCTCTCGACTCTTCGGATCGCCTTCTCTACTGCCGCCACGTGTATATCTTACCTATTCTCCTCGCTCTATTGCCTCCTCCCTTCAATCCCTCGGTTTCGCCTTTGTCCCTGCCACCCGTTGCGATGCGTGGTCGATCGCTCGCTCGAAACTCTCTACTGCCTCTCGCCACGCGCCACATGCTTCCTCCCGCTTGTCGGTCGATCTCTCGATCTCTCGATCCCGACAACCCCCATCACACCCGTTGCGTGGCCTCTGCCATCACTCCCGCTTCTTGTGCCACAACCTTCCTCGCCCAGATTGCCGCCATTCTAACCTCTCTCACCTGCCTCTTCTTCTTAGACCGAATTCTGCCGTTTCATTGCCTCCGCTGCCTCGCCTCCATTTACTCCTCTTCCTTATCACCTTCTGCACGCCTCCGTTCCTCACCACCGTTCACTCTCCCTTCTCAACCCTTTTTTCCGACACATTTTCCCTCCCTTTCCCGCTCCAACTGTTCCCCCGTCGAGAGCCGTCCCCCTCCCTAAAAAGAATATATAAAAATTCTTATTTTTTAATTATATTTTTATATTTCAATTCCCGTGTAGAAATTTGTTAGAAATTTGTTACTCTTTTTAAACTGAATTTGTTTCTTAAGATAATTTTTGAAAAATTATATATTTGCGCTGGTTATGACATATGTAGATTATATATAACACTTATATCAAATTAAGAAGTGGTCTACCACGTAAGGCAGTTGGCTCACGATCCAGAGGTCCCGAGTTCGAATCCCACCAAGGTAAGTTTGTTTTTATATGTGTTTTTAAATACGAGAAAATATTTATAATTATAGACTGCATCTTAAGAAACAAATTTAGTTAAAAAATAGTAATAAAATTTCAAAATAAATAATTTTTTTAAAATTTTTATAAGGGAAGGTCCTGATAAGGTCCTTATAAAGTACCTTATAAGGACCTTGCTAGGAATCCTGATAAGGTCCTGATACATGTACTGCGTTACATGACTTATTCCCGAGTAGAAATTTATTCAGGCGTGCCTGTTGTCATGTACGGCCCTGATCAGGTGTGAATGAGGCATGCCTGACTACGGCATGCCAGATCAGGTCCTGACTGGTGCCATATCAAGCATGCCTGGTTATATATAATCAGGCAAGCCTGATAAGGCAATAATCAGGACCTTTTTGAGTATCCCCTAATACACAAATTTTCAAAGGTCAAAAAATCTGATATATTTATTAATATATAATGCTTATAATAAAACATCGAGGGCCTTTTTTATTTGACTAATATTATTATATATTGTAGAAAGTACAATTTGTCTTCTTTCATTATATAATATTAAAATTTGTTTTTAATAATTAGAGAAGCAATAAAAATAGCTGTGAAAATAAAGATATAAGAGTAAAGATTATATATTTTATAATATTATTATAATATTACAATATTTTGTTTTTTATAATTTTGCGTTTTTATAGTTATGTGACGGTTTTATTGTTCGCACGTCAAAGAAAATTTACTTTTCGTTTTGGTTGTAAAAGTTTTATGTTATTGTGTTATCCTGTAACGTCCATGCATTGGATGAATATAAAAATATGTCTTCTAAATAAACAATAAATATCACAAAAGTACAATTAATAATAGTCATTTGAGGTCCTGATAGTGCCCTTATATCTTGCCCTATAAGGGCCCTTTTTCTTTATCCTGATAATGTCCTGAATATTATGCCTAAAAGGGTCCTCATGAATTCGGCTGACATGGTCCTTATTAGGTAAATGAAATCCGGTCCTGAACATGCAATGCGTTACACATCTTGTCAGGACCATGTCAGGTGACTTTACCAGGGCCAGATTATGTATTATGGCACACCTGATCTGGACCTGTTCAGACAGTAACTGAAATTTCTACTCGGGTTAGGACCCGATAGTATTACCTCATCGGGACCTGATCAGCAAATGAGGTTAACCTGATCAGGACCATGGGTTAAATTTCTAGTCGGGGACCCGCGTTCTGGCGCGAATAGGGACGCATCTCCACCACGTCGGCCTGCCACAGGTCGTCGTAACCGCGCACCACGACGCGGCGTCGAGGAAAGTTTTTGCGCGCCGGCGCGTGCAGTTCCTCCACGAGTCTCCGTTTTTCCACGCTCATTGCTTGAGATGGTTTAGAGTACTTTGAATTCGAACGATCTCAGCGTCGTGCTTGTCCACGGTATTTTTCACATTCACGAACTTGTTTTTAAATTCGTTTATCGTATTTCCCAAATTTTTTCCGAGCTCTGCGATCGAAAAATTGATCTCTTCGATCAAAACGCTTTTGATCCGTTCGATCGCGCTCTCTACGTAGCTCCTGTTCGCCGCGTCGGTGCCGACCTCCGGCGGGGCCACCCGCCGTATCCTGCGCTCTCCCGCGTCGTAGGAATTTTCGTGTAGACGGAGCGCGTCGTTTCGCAACGTCGCGATTTCCTGTCTTAAACCTTGGGTCGCGTTTGTCACGATGACGCCTTTGAAGCTTTCATCGGCGGTACTCCTCTTGATCTCCTCGCGCATCGCGTTCTTCAACCGTTCGATCGCGCCCTCTACGTAGCTCTTGTTCGCCGCGTCGGCGCCGTCTTTCGGCGCGGCTACGTCTTCTATCCTGAGCCCTCTCGCGGTGTAAGTGCTGTAAATAGTGAGATCGTGAACAGTGCGAAGCGTGTTTTTGAACAACTTCTTGATATCCTTTTGTATCTGCTCGATCGCGATACTACGAGTTAGTTTTTCACTCATCAGTTCGCTTTTGATCCGTTCGATCGCGCCGTCTACGTAGCTCCTGTTCGTCGCGTCGGTGCCGACTTCCGGTGCGACTAGCCGCCGTATTTTACGCTCCCCCGCGTCGTAGGAATTCTCCTTCAAACGGAGCGCGTCGTTCTTCAGCGTCGCTATCTGACCTTCGAACTCTTTCACCGCTTCGAACTTGGCATACGCGATCCAGATATCGACGTAGCTCTTGTTCGTCGCGTCGTCGTTGTCCTCCGGCGCGGCCACTCGCCGTATCTTGCGCTTCTTCGCGTCGTAGAAATCCTCGCTCATAAAGAGCGCGTTGTTGCGCGTGTAATTGCGCAAGGATTCGATCGACGAGCGTAATCTCACCGTGGACGCACCGTCGATTCCGTCGCCGCTGCCCCGAGTTATCAGCGATATGCCGAACTTGTTCACGGACATCGCGCGCGGAGAGGCGCCGGAGAGCGCGCCGCGATTCGTACTGCCGTCGCGATCCGCGCGACCGATCAATTTATGACAAAACCGGCCTCGCGAAGTTCCTCGATTATCGACAGAATTTCGTTGTCGTGAGCGTCGTTGCCGGCCCGACGAGAGGCGTCCAGCAGTCGAAGTCGATCGACCAGCTCATTGGGATCGTCCCAGTGAACGTAATCGATCGCGTTGTCGGTCAGTCGCATGGCCGACGGTAGTCCGGTACCCTTCGTAGTACCAGTTTTGTGAGACGGAAGCACGAGCGGCGCTATTACATTTCTGTACTTGTGTCCCTTGTTACCCATGACGGGCATGCTGGCGCTGCGATCGCGTTTGTGAGCGCTGGTAGCGAAAAGTATACGTCTGTAGGTTCGTTTGTCCTCGTCCGTGTAGATTTTAGCGTTGGGAGTTCGCATGAAGATCAATTCGTACAGATCGCGCGTGCCCTTGTATCGCACACCGCCGATGATCACGGAGTCATCCGCGTCCACGTCGAATCGCTTGTTACCCAGCATCGTGCCGTTCTCGCCGAGATACACTCCGTAGACGTGGTCGATGTCCTTTTTTCTGTCACCGCTCAGAAGAGCGCCCACGTATTCCCGCCCTAACGGTCCTAGTTTACTGTGCAGAAGGTCGCGACCTTCCGTCGTACTCAAAGATTCCCTGACGGATGTCTCTAGCGCGGGAGGTGGAGTCGTCGTCTCCGAGACGATCTCGCGTTCTCTGGGTAAAAACTGGACGGAATCGGCGTGGATCGGCGTGGAACTCGCCGTCGCGGGTGCCGAACTCAGCCGTGCTGGACGCGACTCCCTTTTTCCCACGGTAGTCGTTGTTCTGATCGGCGTGAATACGTCGTCCTCCTCCTCCCCGTAATCGCGCTCCAGGTCGGCGCCATCGTCGTCGTCGTTCTCGCTGTCCTTCTTCGCTCTCTTCGCCGCTTTAATTTTTCTCGCGAACGTAAAATTATCACCGTCGCCGTCAATTCCGTTCGAACCTTTACTCTTGCGTTCCGCGTCATCGACGAGTCGTTTCAGAGGTTTGACGATAGGTTCGTACCTTTTTTCCATAGCGATTTCGCTCTCCATTTTGCCGGCCCTGAGAACGGCGTATTTTCTGCGAATCGAAGCGCGCGTTTTGGCTATCTCTCGCGCGGTTCTCTCTTCCGCGATCGCGCTCATACTCGCGTCGTTCGGCGAAACGCACTGATCGGCTCTACAGCACGGCGAAGTCGTGAAACCCCCGTCTGTACCGTCCGCCTCGCAACGCGCTGTCCTTGTCTATCACGGCGAAACCGTAGGCGCGTCGCCAACACTCGCGACAGAAGGCGCGAAACTCGTCGTACGACATATCGATGTTCACGTGATCGTCGTACACGTGTCGCAGATTGGTGCCGTCCTGCCTGAACAGAATCAACAAATTTGCGTTATCGCGCACTAGATGTTTCGGAATTTTAGCATACGTCTGACAGAGATAGAAGCAATCGATATTCGAATGCCGACCCATAGAAAAGTATTCCCTCATCCTGTCCTGCTTGTCGCAGGCCACGTCGTCGAAGACGAAGATCGAGTCGGGAAGCGCCTCGTTCGGTGGAACGACCTCTCGATTGTCGGAAAACGCGCGATAGTTGATCTCCTCCATAGGCTCGAACAATCGTTCGAGGTATCGATATTTCGGTTGTTGCAGAGATTTCGAGTACACGTATACGTTCTCGAAACGAAGACCGTGCGGCTGTTATAGCAGACTCAGCAGAACGTTCGTCTTACCGCAATTCGAGGGACCGCAAATGATGCAGCGCACGACGTTCGGCAGGAGAGGACCGTGCCTGCGCGATTCTCCGTTTCCTCCCTCGGTCGCGCCCAACCCCGCCGGCGTTTTGCGATCCGCATTCGAGACTCCTATCGTCACCGACTGTCGCACGAATCGCATCTCGCCCTCTCTTTTTCTGTCTCTCGGTCTTTTCCGCGAGCTCGCGCTCGCTCGATTCGCGCGCGATGAATTTCCGGTCGTTCGAGGAGGGAGGCGCGCGTGCGCAAACGCCTCGCGCGCGGGTATAAGAAGCGCGAGCGCGTCGCCGTGTCCGTACAACAATTATTCTAAAATCAACGAATCGTTCGCGCGCATCGGTGATCGAGAATGTTTCCCATACTGGCGGAGAGACACGATATTCTCAATCTAACGGCCGAGGAGTTGGAATTCGTTCCGAAGGTCATTCTGTTGCATCATTTTGAGAAATACGTGCATTTGCTGTGGGACCGTTTGCCGGAACACATAAAAGCGGATCCCGAGGCGCAGAGATATCGCCCGTGCATGGAACATTACAATCGTCCGTGGCAGCGAACGCACATAGACGGTTCACCGCCGCTCATCAAGGACTGCCACGAGTGCAACCGCATGGACGTTGTGAACGACGAGCCATCGATCTCCAGTTCGAAGCAATAAAAGAAAAAAATAAATTTTCCCGCAACCGCGACCGAATGCGCGGCGCCGGTCTGCTCAATCGCGCGATAAACGCTCTTCCCTTCGAGCTGCACATACCCGGCTATCAATTTTGCGGACCCGGTACGCGTCTAGCGCAAAGACTAGCGCACGGCGAAGAAGGCATCAATCCGTTGGACGCGGCGTGTCGAGAGCACGACGTCGCGTATTCGCGAAGCGGCGAGCTCGCCGAGAGACACGTCGCCGATCGACTGCTCGCCGAGAGGGCGCGCGAGCGCGTCACCGCGAAGGATTCCACGGCTGGTGAGAGACTCGCCGCGGCGGCCGTATGGGCGGTTATGAAGGCGAAGACGAAACTGGGCATGGGTATGGAACGCAAAGGAAAGACGAGGAAAGGAATGGGATTGAGGAAAAACGCAAAGACGGGAAGGAAGAGCGGGAGGAAGAAGCGGAGGATACTTCCGACAGCGAAACGCGGCGGCTTCTTGCCTTTTCTGCCGATGCTGGGCGCGCTCGGTTCCTTGATCGGTGGCGCGGCTGGCGTGGCCAAAGCGGTGCAAAACGGCGCAAAAACAACTCGAGGAACTGCATCGACACAATCGCGCGATAGAGGGTCGCGGGTTGTACCTCGCGCCGTATAAGAAGCGCGGAGGTGGGGCGAGGAGAGTCGCTAAAAAAAAAATCTCGCGGAAAGAGGCGACGTTATTAGTGCATCTTCCTCCGTACGGCGTCACGACGAACGAGCAGCTCGATCGATCGGCGCGTCGCCTGCGCATACCGTTCTTCCGTGGGGTGTTCATGCGCGACGCTCTGCCGACGAGGGTGCGACGCGCGAAGTGCGGCATCGTGAATCTCGACGGCGCGGCGGGTCCAGGCACGCATTGGGTCGCTTACGCGAAAAAAGGGAACGCTGCGATCTACTTCGACGGGTTTGGAAATCTCCGTCCGCCTAGGGATCTCGCGCGATATCTCGGAGATGGCGGCGGCGAGAGCGCGATCGTGACGTACAATCGTCGCGCGTTTCAGACATTCGATCAGAGAATCTGCGGACAGCTGTGCCTGCGATTTCTTCGCGAGATCGATTGGGGGAGTGGCGAACGATCGACGTTCTCCCGCGATGTCGCTGACTCTCACGTTGGCCGGAACCAGCAGCGTTCTCACGGCGAGTCACTTTCCCGCTTTGGATCTGAGCGACGGCGAATACGGGCTGGGTTTGGCGACTTTTGAGACGTACAATTCGATTCCGAACGTTACGTCCGCGAACAATCGCTTCTACTTCGGCGAGGACGACCGGACGATCGTCGTTCCGGAAGGATCGTACGAGCTGCGGGCCGTGAGCAGATTTCTACGCGCCGCTCTTCTCTATCGCGCCCGTGAGAGAGAGAAAAAAATTAAAGAGACACAAGGAAAAGTGCAGACCGACGCTGAACGGGTAAGAGAAAGAAACCGAACGGAGAAGGACGACGACGACGACGACGGACGACGACATCTATCACATATACGAGGACGAAGACGAGGATGACGGAGGTGATGGAATACTCGCTCTTCGCGCCAACGAGAATACCATGAGGAGCGAGATAAAATGCGCCTACCGGGTAAATTTTACAAAACCGAACAACATCGGTTCTCTTTTGGGTTTCTCGCGCGATCGTATTTTAAAACCGAACAAATGGTACGTTTCCGACGGACCCGTTGACGTCATGAGCGTGAACATAATTCGCATCGAATGCAGTATCACCACGGGAGCGTACAGCAACGGACGCTCGGTGCACGCGATACACGAATTCGCGCCGAAAGTTCCACCGGGATATAAACTGTCGGAGACTCCGACGCAGATCATTTACCTCCCGATCGTCGCGCGAAACGTCACCGATATCACGGTGCGAGTCGTGGATCAGAAAGATCGATTGATCGATTTCCGCGGCGAAGAGATAACGATCAGGTTACACGTGCGTCGTCGTCAAAGTTAGTGTGCGTATCTCCGCGACCCGAAGAGTGAGAGAGCGAGAGGAGGGATGCTCGTTCTGAACGGGTCTGGCGCGAATTGTGCGAACGAGCGAGCTGGTCCGTTTTACGACGAGATCGGAAGCGCAGGGAAAAAAAGAAGTGGAGGAGGAAGGAGAGCCGTTCTCAGCAACGCCAACGTCAGGTTCCTACGATCGCTGGGTCTCGCCGTGAGAAACTCGCCGCATCGTTTCCATATCGAGAGGAAAAATCATGGCCGACATCTTGAGTATCGGCGGTGAGCCTATCTTCGACGAGCGCATCGTCGGAATCGAGACTCACACGTATAACCCGTACGTCAACACGACGTTCGGGCACAACGACGAGATACGAATACCCATACAGCAGCAGGATCTGTATACGCTGCCGTGCGACAGTTTCCTGTACGTCGAGGGACGACTCTACGACGACGGCGCGAGAACACAGGAAGGAGGGGAAGATCAAAGTCGATACGCGAAATTAGTTAACAACTGCGTCGCGTTTATGTTCGACGAAATTCGATACGAACTCGACGGCGTGGAGATCGATCGGTGTAGAAACGTCGGAATAACTAGCACGATAAAGAACTACGTGTCGCTGACCGTCGAGCGAGCCAGAAGACTGCAGAACGCCGGATGGAGTTATCCGACGAACGATTCGAATCTGACCAGCGCGTCCCATCAATTCAACTTTTGCGTACCGTTGAATATTCTGTTGGGTTTCTGCGAGGACTATAAACGCGTGGTGATAAACGCGCGACACGAGCTTATCCTGATACGCGCTCGTACCGACGAAAACTGCGTCGTAGATCCGAAGAAAACCGTGCCGAGAGATCCGGCCAAGGATCCTAAAATTACGTTGCTGAAGGTGCAATGGCGCATGCCTCACGTGTCGTTGAACGACGTGACTAAATTATCGCTGTTGCGAACATTGGAGAGCGGACGATTTCTGAGCGCGGGCTTTCGATCTTGGGACCTGTACGAATTTCCCCTGCTGCAGAGCACGACCAAACATTCGTGGGCCGTGAAAGCCGCGCCGCAATTGGAGAAGCCGCGGTACGTCATATTCGCGCTGCAGACCGGACGGCGAAACGAATTCACGGAGGACGCATCGAGGTTCGATCATTGCGCGCTAGCCAACGTGAAGTTGTATCTCAACTCGGAATTCTATCCCTACGACGACGTGAACGCGGATTTCGAAAACGGTAAGTTCGCCGTGCTGTACGAGATGTACGCGAAATTTCGAGGAGCGTACTACGGGGACAGTCGCGACAACGCGCTCTTCTCCCCGCGCGAATTCGCGCGGGTGGCTCCGCTTGCGGTGATCGATTGTTCCCGTCAAAACGAATCGGTGAAGAGCGCCACCGTGGACGTGCGCATTGAATTCGAGAACAAGGAAAACGTTCCGCCGAAAACCACCGCCTTTTGTCTAATCGTTCACGACCACGTCATCGAGTACAGTCCGCTGACCAACGTGGTGCGAAAAATTATCTAACGGAAAATGTGGTCGAAGGAAAATAACATTTCCCGGAAATGAGACATATCGCTAACGAACGCAAATAAAAATTATCTAACGGAAAAATGCGGTCGTAGGAAACCCATTTCCCGGTAAACGGGGGATATATAACGTCGAGGATCCTTCCATCGTTCTTCAGACTCTGTTAGGAAGGAGCCACTTAAGCACATCCTTAATACTTTTATTTTCAACATACGCCAACTCGATGGCCGCATCGCCAACGACGACGACGATCTTCGTCGATCTGCAGGGCTTTGTAGTGGGCGAGAAATTCTTTGCTAAGGAGGTGGCTGTGCTACACAGCGAGACGCGCGTGCTCGCCCATCACGTATTTTGCGCCCCGATGAGTTGGGATCTGCTGACGAGGGCTGAGAAAGCAAAGGCCAGCTGGCTAATGGCGAATCACCACGGCCTCCGTTGGGAGGACGGAGACACGAACTATCGCTTAGCGAAGACGATAGTTCGACGCGCTGTGTGCGGCGACCGGGCCGAAAGAGAAGAAGAAACGCTCGGCATGCAAATCTACGTAAAGGGGCTCAAAAAGAAGAAATGGTTGGAAGAGATCCTCGGCGACGCTGTTCGCGACCTCGACGCGACGATCACAAGCATCGACGACGAGTACGACGACGTAGATCGGCTGGAGTTTCTTCGCGCCGATCGCGCGTTTCGATGCGGACGTCATCGACGGTGCTGCGCGATGGAAAACGTGTTAAAGTTACGCGACTGGTGGAACGAGCGATGTGAATATCTATCCAACATCGACTCCACCGATTAAATGTAAAAAACATATTATATAATATATTACTCGTATAACATAATATATTACTCGTATAACATAATTTTTAATGTATCATTCATTTTTTTGCTCTATGTCTATCCATTTATCTGTATTATGTTTATTCCATGTGTATCCAACTATAGTATATATTAAATAAAAAATTTATACAAAATTGATAAACGTTGTTTTTTCAAATACCTACCCAGTATTGTGTAATACATACATTATAAGCTGTCAAATGCGTAAAAATGGCCGGTCGCGGGAACGCGATAGTGCTGAGTGCGTAATAATGGCCAGTCGCGGGAACGCGATATTTCTTAACGGGAGAAACAAGGAGAAACGACGAGCGAAAACGAAAGCGATAACGTCGAGCGCGAGCGAAAAAACGATAACGTGATACGGAAACGAACGAAAACGCCAACTCACTCCCGCGCAAGTGAGCGATAACGCCGAGCATGAGATTGAAAAACGTCGAGCCGCTCCAGCGCGAGGTGCGGTTACGACAGATAACACCGAACGTAAGATTGGATGGGGTAGGGAACGATAAAAGGAAACACAATATAACACAAACGTGAATTATCCTTTACAATAATATCTGTTTCGTTTATATTTATATGTATATCTGTTCGGGATTGCAATCCAAGCGATCGATCACCGCGATCGATACCGCTAACGCCATCCCTGAGCCGCCCCCCGAACGAGGCGATTTCGCGCCGCACCCCTCTGCATCCCCTCACCGTGCCTTCTCGCGCGTCGCGCTATCGATCCGAACATGCCAGGATCCCGTGATCCTGGCAACCGCGCTTATTGGTCGAATCATTGTAACGTCACGGAATACTCCGGAAGCAGGCCCGCGAGAGCTCCGGCTAGTTCAGTGGAAAATTGTACGGCGTTTCAAGCGGTGGTCCTGCCGACTTGCACCCGTCTCCGCAATCATACTCCGGTTCACGCGGACTCTCGCCTGCGTGCATCCGTACAATCAGCAAGTTCGTTCCACGCGGTTTTACGCCCCGGCGTGCAAACGGACAGAAAGTGATCGTGTTATCAAAGCACTCGCGAATAGTGTCTCGCAGACACTCGCACCCGCGCCGTTCGTGCGCTCGCTCCCGCCTTTGCAGTGCGGTGACAACTCTTTACGCCTCCGTGCGTCTGCAACTTTACCCTCGCCGTCAGCGAGTGGTGAACATTTATTAAAACTTAAGTGCGCGTCTCAGCTTTACGAAGTCGCACCTCAGCGGTGCTCACATATCGCCGTGAACGTTCGCACGCCGCAATCGCGTGCCCGTTGAGAACGATGGCCGCCTCTCATTGTAGAAAACTTTTCGGCTGAACATTTCCTGAGCAATAAACAATCTCCGTGAATACTTGTCAGTGTCCGCTCATTTCCGCACTCCTGATCACTGTCGGGGTCGACCCGGCCTTTCTGATTCCAATTGGCGATCCGGAGTTACGCCCGGCCATCGACATTTCGCCAACATAAAATCTGGTCCTTCGAGCCGGATCGGAGTGCAACTGTGATCTTCGCAAATCAAACGCTATTCGCGACTAGAGGAAAACGGAGAAAAACGCAGTGGCAAGCACCATGGCTGATCAACTACTCGAGAGACAGTTCCAGCGAATGCGAAAAGTCGATCGCGCGCTGGACAACTTCCGAAAAATCGGAAAAAATAATTTGACTGCGGCGAAAATTCGTAGTCGAATCAACGACCTGAAGGAAACCTGGGCCAGCATCGACGGTGGACACTTCGCCCTCCTGGCCGCAGTTCCCTTCGCCGAGAGAACGCACGACTACTTCAAGGAGCAGCAGTACGAGACCTGCGAGGAGAAGTATCGGATCGCAGCAGATTACATGTCGGAGTGCCTGGAGGAGTTGGAGCCGGTCGTGAGTCCACATAAATCATTCGCGTCATCAACTATGCGCTCAGATCCTTCCGCGTTCGCGCTTTCGCACCTTCCGCGTATAAATTTACCGAAATTCACGGGGAAGTTTCGCGACTGGGAAGCGTTTCGCGATCGATTCACCGCGTTAATCATCGACAATCGAGACCTGCTCGACGTCAGTCGTCTGCAGTATCTCCATTCTTGCGTAAAGGGTGATGCCAGCGATGCCATACGCAATCTGGCATTGACCGATGCGAATTTCAAAATCGCGTGGAGCTTGTTGCTAACGCGGTATGAAAACCGCCGACGTTTGGTACATGAGCACATACATGCGCTTCATACGCTTCCCCAAGCGACGTCTGACTCCGCAGTGGCTCTCACCGCGCTGCGAAACAACGCGAGTATAGCGATTCAGTCATTGAAAAATCTCGGTCGGTCGGTTGACACGTGGGACGACATATTAGTTTATCTGCTCGTACAAAAGCTTGATAAAGGCACACGCAAAGCCTGGGAATTAAAACTTGGCGATACGTTAGATTATCCCACATACGAGCAACTTGATAAATTCTTAACATCACGCATTCGCGCACTCGAGAATATTCTCCCGGCTTCGCCTCAAGTCAAGGGCAGTAAACAACATTCCTCGGTTCAAGCTCACTCGGCTAACGCATGTACGAACAAATGTCCCATGTGCCAAAAGACGCACTTCTTGTCAGCGTGTCCGGACTTTCATAATAAAAGCGTCGCTCAACGGCGCGAGCTCTCGAAGAAATTCCGTTGTTGTTATAATTGCTTGAGTACCCGGCACACTCGCGATGCGTGTTCAAGCAAGAATACGTGTCGACATTGCCAGCAGAAGCACCATACGCTTCTTCATACGACTGATGTAAATAATAACGGCTCGACCACAGAAAGCTCACCTTCATCCACGGAGACGAAAGCAGACACAACTGCCGAGATAACTTCTCATTTGTTATCTCACACTAGCTTTTCAAAATCAAATATTCTTTTGGCAACTGCCTGGATAAAAGTGAGCAGTCTCAACGGTAGACATAGTATAGTACGCGCATTGTTGGATCAAGGTTCCGTTACCACGTTGATTACCGAACGTTTAGCACAGCGATTGCGTCTCCCGCGCACCCGCGTCTCCGTCTCTATCACTGGGATCGGCGAGACCGCTGCCACCGCACGCAGCGCAGCTACCGTACACGTGTCAGCGCGTGACGGCACGGGCCCGCGGCCCTCCGTCTCCGCTCTTATTCTCAAATCGCTTACTACTTACATCCCGCACCGAGTGCCGGATCTAACAAAAAGTTCGTACATTCACGGACTTTCGCTCGCTGATAGCGATCCGACGAGTGCAGCGCCGATTGACGTAATTATCGGAGCTGACTTGTATGGCGCGATTTTACTTCCGGAAATTCGGAATCGCGCCCCTCATGAGCCCGTCGCTCAAAACTCGATTTTCGGCTGGTTTTTGTCCGGCCCGATGCCGGTGCCGTCGCATTCACAGCCGGTTCGCATTCAAACGCACCATTGCACGGTGCTGTCGGAAATTTCGGATCAATTGAGGCGCTTTTGGGAGGTCGAAGAACTTCCTCAGCAAACTCATCTCTCACCGGAAGAGATGCGATGTGAGGAACATTTCGTATCGACTCATTCCCGAGCCCCAAATGGGCAATATATAGTACGGTTGCCGTTCAAATCGGGGCTTCCTATCGACATCGGCGAGTCTAAATCGTCTGCAATCGCGTTGTATTCGCGTCTCGAGTCGCGGTTTAAGTCAAATCCGGACCTCGCCAAAGAATACAACGACTTTTTAGCGGAATACGAACGTCTCGGACATATGGTCAAAGCGCCGCTAGAAGACCCTCCCGACGGGCAAGTTTATTATATACCGCATCACGCTGTTATACGCGAACATAGCGCGACAACTCGTTTGCGCGTTGTCTTTAACGCCTCTTATCCGACCTCCAATGGTCTCTCTTTAAATGATCATCTCATGGTTGGCCGCAAGTTGCAACCTGAGTTATCCTTCATCATCTTGCGATGGCGGCAGTTTCGGTTCGTCTTTACCGCCGACATCGCTAAGATGTACCGCCAGATTCTCGTTCACAACGACGACGTGAAATATCAACGAATCTTATGGCGACCCTCTCCGCACTCTCCATTGATAGCCTATCTTCTTACTGACAGTCACGTACGGTAACGCGAACGCGCCGAATGCCGCCCTCCGTGTGGTCGAGCAAGTCGCTAAAGACGAAGGCGCGAAATTTCCCGTTGGCCGTTCCAGTATTGCAGCAGCACACATACGTCGACGACTGTGTGTTCGGTGCAGATGACATACCTCTCGCGCTTCAAACGCGAGATCATCTAATCTCTCTCTTGCAAAGAGCAGGATTTCACCTCCGCAAATGGGCAAGTAACAATCCTGTATTGCTCGAAGGCATCGATCCTCAGGATCATGGCCTTGCTTCCGCAAAAACGCTCGACTCGACGAGCGCCTCAAGGTGCTAGGTATCAAGTGGGATCCAAACACAGACGTCTTTCAATTCGACGTCACGCTTGAAGAGTCGATTCCCGACACGAAAGCGCTCAATTCTTTCGACTATTGCTCGCATTTTCGACCCTCTCGGCTGGATGGCTCCCGTGGTCATCACCGCGAAAATTCTCATGCAGCAGCTCTGGCTGCTTCGCTGTGAATGGGACGACGTCATCCCTGAACGATCTTCTCCACTAAGTGGAGAGAGTATTACTCTCAATTACCGCTCTTGAAACAAATCTCGATTCCGCGGTGGACCGGGTTACGGATCCGATACGCTCAGCGCGGAGATTCATGGGTTTGCCGATGCCTCCGCCTTCCGCATACGGAGCGGTCATTTTTCTACGAGTTACGCACATCGACGGAACCGTCGAAATCACGATGCTCATGTCTAAATCAAAGGTAGCTCCGCTCAAGCCCATGAGTATTGCCGCGACTAGGAGCTGTGCGCCGCCGTCCTGCTTGCGCGTGCAATTCGACGCCATCCGATCCGCTCTCGCGATCGCGATTCAAAATTTACCGCTGTTGGACCGATTCGAAGGTCACTAAAGCCTGGCTTTCGCAGCCTCCTTCCCGATGGAAAACGTTCGTCGCAAATCGGGTACATGAGGTGCAAACTCTATTGCCGAACGTGGAGTGGCAGTCACGTGCCCTCACAACAAAACCCCGCCGATCTCGTATCGCGAGGCGTCAAACCGGAAAATCTTATAAATCAATCCTTGTGGTGGACAGGGCCTGACTGGCTCAAACTCTCGGCCGATCAATGGCCATCCGAGCCTCAATCACACTCGCAGTGAAACACCGCCGGAAGAGCGAGTTCACTGCTCCCGTGCACCTTATGCAATCCCGCGATCGATGGGATCTCGGCGAGAGATTCTCGTCATGGACAAGCTGGTGCGAGTCACCGCTTATGTCATACGATTCGTTCGTTGCGCTCGCGAAGGAAGTCGCTCAAAATTAGATGCGCCGTCGCACACCGAGCTGGAACCGCTCAGCCCGGACGAAATTAATTACGCGCGCATCTTTTGGCTCAAAAACATTCAACGTCAGCTATTCCCAGTCGAATACGCTCAATTAGAGTTCTCACAACGCATCTCGAAAAGCAGTAAATTACTGCCGCTAAATCCGTTTCTCGATGAGAACGGGCTCATTCGTGTGGGCGGTCGTCTCCGCCATTCAGCGTTTCCGAACGACAAGAAGCACCCAGTTGTGCTCGCTGCCCATCCGGCAGTTGCCGCGTTAATACGCGATACTCACATACGCGCACTCCACGCTGGGCCGCAATACACGTTGCACCGGCTTGCGTGAAACTTACTGGATCTTACGCGCGCGTCAAACAATCCGCGCTATTCTACATCAATGTGTCACATGCGCTCGGGAAAGCGCCAGGCCCGCGAACGAGTTGATGGGCGACTTGCCCGCGTGTCGCGTTACGTCGACGTCTCGCGCCTTCCTACATTGCGGGGTGGATTATGCCGGACCGATACAGGTCAGAACTACTCCCGGGCGGGGACACAAATCGAAGAAAGCAGTACATCGCCGTGTTTGTGTGCATGGCGGTCAAAGCTACGCATCTAGAGTTGGTCGGCGACTGTACGACTTCCGCGTTCGTCGCTGCGTTCGATCGGTTTTGTGCAGCGTCGCGGCGTTCCCAGTGATATGTATTCGGACAACGCAACGACCTTTCACGGCGCTCATCAGTAGAGTATATAAGGGAGTTCCTCCCCGGGGGCTCCGAGGGGGGGTGAGGGAGGGGGGGGTATCGGATTACGCGGGGGGGTGAGGGGGAGGAGGGAGGGGGCGGGGTATCGGGTTACACAGGGGTATCGGATTACGCGGGGGGTGAGGGGGAGGGGGGAGGGGGCGGGGTATCGGGTTACACAGGGGTATCGGATTACGCGGGGGGTGAGGGGGAGGGGGAAGGGGGCGGGGTATCGGATTTCAAGGATATCGGGTTACACAAGGGTATCGGATTACGCGGGGAAGGGGGGTGGAGGGGGAGGGGTGACCTTGGCATACCAAGTGTATGACTCACCGGGGATGACTCACCGGGGGGATGACTCACCCTCGTTCGCGTTCGCGCCGCGGTCGCGGGTACGCGGGTCCGCGCGGGGGGTCCGCGTTCGCGCCGCGGTCGCGGGTCCGCAGGGGGTCCGCGCGCGGTCCGCGGGTCCGCGCGGGGGTCCGCGTTCGCGCCGCGGGTCGCGGTCGCGGTCCGCGCGGGGGGGAAATCCTACCTTAGCAGAGCGGTGAACAGGAGTCTTCGCTACGCGTTGCGCGGCGCTACGCTGTTCGCGTAGGCAATCATCGCCTCGTCCACGAGGACAGATCGGTCCCCCGTCAGGCGGAACCAGTCCTCCCTGCGCGCGGCCGGGCGCGGATAGCGTGCCAAAAAACGGAAGCCGGGCCGCGGGAGCAGCGTCTTCAAATGTCTCTATAGCGTCTTCAATGCGGGGAACATCGGGTCTCCCCAAAATTTCACTTTTTTCTATGTCTTTCGGTACAAAAGGTTCGCGCGGAGACATCACAAAAAAAAACTTATAATCACTCACAATCAACAAGAAAACAAGTAGGAACGCAACAAAGACTAATTGTCAATCAAAAAATCTGAATGAAACACGTTTAAGCATGCTCACGGCTACGGCGAGACTGAATTCAATGACGGAGAACTGCAGAACGGAGAAGTCGCCAGAGAAAAATATAATGGCGGTGTATAAAACTGATAGTCGCAATACGTCTCGCGCTACAAAGGCGAGCGCCGACAGTCTGCTAGAAGTCCGGCTGCTTGAATTTACAAAACAAATATCGCGTACCGTAACATAGAAGCGAGGCGCCGATGCTCCGGCGGACGTTGCATAGGCGGCTCGAATGGAAATGCGCGCGAAGAAAATATAGTATGAATTATAATAAAAAAAAAAACAATCTATCTACGCAGTACGTAAAAGACAAAGGAAGAAATGACGTCACCGGGGACGATGATCGATCCGATAACGCGTCGAACCTGTGGGAACATGTTCGTCGTAAACAAATTTTTTCAGGGAAAAGGGGGTGTTATCGCGTAGACTAAACAATATATCTACGCAGTACGCGAAACAAAGAAAAAGATTTTTTAAAAATCAGTTGGAGCGAGAGAGAGCAAAGGGTATATAACGAGGGATGAAGCGCGTCGAGCCGCAGTAGAGCAAGATTTGAGAGCTATACGTCGATCGAAAAGTATCGCGGTTTATTTTATGGTTAAACACGTTATCATGTGCAAGTGCTCTGTAAAAGAGAATCTTCTATCGCTCAGTCGCAAAGATGTTCGTCCTGCTGTCGAGACCTTCGGACATTCGCGATTTTAGCGCCGAACAGCTGAAATTTGTGCCGAAAACAGTTTTGTTGCAAATGTGCGGCGATCACGTCTACTACGTGTGGGACAGGCTTCCGGAGCATATAAAGGCGGATCTGGAGGTTCAGACGTATCGTCGCTGCGACGAACATTGGAATCAACCGTGGCAGGAAACTCACATCGACGGTCCCGCTCCGATGATCAAGGATTGCGGCGAGTGTCAACGAAAAAACCAATAGCTTTCGCGACGTGAACAGTTTTCCTCTTTTTTTCATAACATTGAACAAAAAGAAATGTCGCTTGACAATAATAACTCGTGGTACTATGACAGTGATGACATTGGAAAAAACGATGACTTTATGTACTTTGGCCATTTATTCTATGATTACAATTTATTAGATGACATCGAGACTGCTTTGTGGGAAGAAGAAGGTCGAGGTCGAGCAAAATATGGTTACCGTATAGTAAATGACATCAGTCGTGCTTTTCAAGAAGAAGAAGAAGAAGAAGAAGATCGAGGAGAAAAATCGACGAATGTGCAGCGAAAATCATCGATACAGTTTGTTCGCGATCGCGAACTCGGGATACGCGGAACCGACAAAAGTATCGTTAGACAAGGACTTGTTATCATTGATGACACGTTTCCTTTTAACTGGATGGGTGACACAAAATGGTCAATATACATACAGATGCGGAACGAGGAAAAAAAATATAAAGGTATAGCTTCATCTGGGACGATTCCTATTACAATAAACACGACTTTAGATCGGAGAAGTATCGCTATTGGGCGACTGAAGTTATCCGTCTGTGTCTGCGATGCTATTACCGTCCCGTGCGAGCGAATACAACACCAATATATATACAGGTGCGGAACGAGTAAAAAATCTTGGTTTGCGACGTAAACATTTTTTTTCATAACATTGAACAAGAAGAAACGGTGCTTGTATTTGTGCGAAAGTGATCAAACATGGATCAGTTCGAGCAAACAGAACGCGATCTATTGGAACTGTCCGACCAAGTAGCTACCGTGGGTGAATTTTTCACATGGGCGCTGCAATGCGCGGAATTCGTCGAGCAGCTCGAGACACACTGTAGTGCCAAACGTTCGCGGCTCTCGATCGGGAAGAGGCAATCGTTGGTTGCCAGAATCGCGCGACTCGAGGGTGCGAAGACGCGATTGGAAAGACAATTTATTCGTAGCGGTGGCGATTATGCGAACGCCGGTAACAGTGGCGACACGCGCGCGGCAGAACTCGTATGGCGAGAAATCGATGTCGCGTTCGAAACGCGGATAATGACCGGCGCGGTAATTAATACGGACCATATAGAACCGCGACAGTTTCTGGAAGACGCCTGCAGCGTAGTGTGCAGGCGAGTGCGAGACATTTTAAAAACACATAATTGTGTTAAAGTGAACACCGCGTTCAACGGGGAGTTTGTGGCGGGTGAGAAACGTGCCAATAAGAGTCTGTGTACAAATAACAAAGAACTCTGTCGTACATCGCACTTGCGCGAGTGGTACGAGCGGCACGTTATCGAGCCCACATTAGCGTCCCTCGGGGAGTTCCAGGAACGCGACAGTGGGTGGGCGTTGACGCGAATCCTCAATTTGACGGTGAACGTCAACAAATACAATCCTTTGCGCGCGGGATGTCACGTCAATTTACCGCAAAAACTTAAAACGAAGAATGCGGTGATCAATGTGCGATCAATGGACAATGCGTGCTTTGCGTGGTCGGTGGTGGCTGCTCTACATCCAGCCGAAAGACATTCAGAACGAGAATCCTCAGTACCCTCATTATTCAACGATACTGAACTTCGAAGACATTGAGTTTCCAATGACTTTGAAACAGATTAAAAAGTTCGAACGACTCAACGACGTGTCGATCAACGTGTACGCCATCGAGGGAGAGAAGAACGTTCTCCCGATACGACTCACCGACCGCACGAGTGACAAACACGTCAATTTGCTGTACGTGCAGGATCCGCGAGACGACAACGTGGGACATTTCGCGTGGATAAAAAATCTATCGCGTCTCGTTAGCTCGCAATTGAGCAAGCATCATGGTCAGAAGTACATTTGTGATCGGTAAGTGTCTATACTTCTTTTAATAATATATAGAATATATTATATTTAGTGTATTAAAAAAAAATTACAATAATTATGTTTCTTTTTTTGCAGATGTCTCCACTACTTTAATTCGAGCGACAAGTTGCAGTCTCACACGACAGACTGCCGTGAGGTAAACGACTGCGCTATCAGACTGCCGCGCGAGGACAACAAGTGGCTGAATTTCAAAAACCACAGCAGGAAAGAGCGATTTCCCTTCGTGGTGTATGCCGATCTGGAGTGCGTGCTGAAGAAGACACAACCGGACACGGAACACGCGTCATACGCATATCAACATCATCGGGTCTGTAGTATAGGATACTACGTACAGTGCTCGTACGACGAAACGTTATCGGTGTATCGATTTCGTCGCGATAATGACTGCGTCGCGTGGTTCGTCGAGGAACTCAACGGATTGGCGCATCGCGTAAAGAACATCTTGTCCGACAATGTATGCATGATAGACCTAACGCGAGACGAGTGGGAGACATTTCACAGCGCGACGCTGTGTCACATTTGCGAAAAACCGTTCGCGCCGGATGAAAAACGTGTACGCGATCATTGCCACCTGACCGGGCGTTATAGAGGTCCTGCGCATGTCAACTGTAATCTGAATTATAAAGATTCTCACTTTATTCCAGTCATTTTTCACAATCTATCGGGCTATGACGCACACTTTATTATCAAGGAGATAGCTGCCGCGTTCGATGGCAAGATCGATGTACTACCTATAACAAAGGAAAAGTACATCTCATTCACGAAGCATGTGAAAGACACCGCCGAAAGAACAGATTCGCGAAGCGATATAAAATTAAGATTTATCGATTCGTACAAATTTCTGAGCGCGAGTCTCGCAAAATTAGCATCCTTCCTCGATAAGGATAAATTGAAAATTATACGTTCCAAATTTTCCACGTTATCCGACGACGATTTCGAATTATTGACGCGAAAAGGTGTCTTTCCATACGAATACGTGGACAGCGTCGACAAGCTGGAGGATACGTGTTTACCGCCGCGCGACTCATTTTACAATTCTCTGACCGGTGAAACAGTATCCGAGAGTGATTACGCGCACGCCGCGAACGTATGGCAGCGATTCTCCGTTCGAACCCTGGGCGAATACAGCGATCTATACCTGAAAACCGATGTCTTGCTGTTGGCCGACGTGTTTGAGAATTTCCGCGACAGCTGTATCGCGAGTTACGGACTCGATCCCGCGTACTACTACACTTTGCCAGGTTTCACATGGGACGCCATGTTGAAACATACGTGTATCAATTTCGAACTGCTGACCGACATTAACATGGTCATGTTCATCGAACGCGGTATACGCGGTGGTCTGAGTCAATGTTCCGGCAGATACGCGCAGGCCAACAACAAGTACATGAAATCGTACGATCCATCGAAACCTTCGTCCTATCTGATGTACTTCGATGTCAACAACCTGTACGGCTGGGCGATGTGTCAGCCACTGCCCTACGCGGAGTTTCGATGGGTCGAAGACGCGTCAAATTTCGACTTCAGCGCGATCGCTTTGGATTCGCCCACGGGCTATATTCTCGAAGTCGATCTAGAGTATCCGCAGGAATAAACACGACGCGCACACTGACCTACCGTTCTGCCCAACGCGCGATAAACCGCCCGGAAAACAACAAACTAAACTTCTCGCCACCCTGCACGATAAGAAGCGTTACGTCATTCATTATCGCAATCTGCAGCAGTGTACGCGTCACGGCCTTCGCGTCACAAAAATACATCGCGTATTGCAATTCGCTCAATCTGCGTGGCTCCGCACTTACATCGAACTCAATACAAAATTTAGAACACGGGCCAAAAATGAGTTCGAAAAAAATTTATATAAATTAATGAACAACGCAGTTTTCGGGAAGACGATGGAGAACGTACGCAATCACGTAGATGTAAAATTACTGACGAAGTGGGACGGACGATTCGGTGTGGAGGCAATGATCTCGCGACCGAATTTCCACAGCAGGAGCGTGTTTTCGGAAAATCTGATAGCCGTCGAACTGCGCAAACTCGAGGTGAAATTCGACAAACCGATCTACGTCGGCATGTGCATCCTGGACATATCAAAAGTGTGCCTGTACGAATTTCACCACGAATACATATGTCTCCCCTGTACCGCGACTCATGCAGAATCATGTATACCGACACGGACAGTCTGATTTATCATATCAAGTGCGACGACGCGTATGAGAACATGAAACGTGATATAGTCAGGTTCGACACGAGTGATTACGCGGTAGATAACGCTTATGGTATGCCGCTCGTGAATAAAAAAGTGCCGGGCTTGATGAAGGACGAGAATAACGGTGCGATAATGACCGAATTCATTGGACTCAGGGCGAAAATGTACGCCCTGCGAGTGGACGGCAAGAAAGACTGTAAAAAAGCGAAAGGTGTGAAGAGCAATGTCGTAGCGCGTACTATAACGTTCGAGGATTACACGAGGTGTTTGAACGATGAGATCGAAATGACGCGACGGCAGTCCTGTATACGATCGAAAATGCACGAAGTGTACACTATCAGTGAGACGAAAATTGCTCTCAGTCCTTATGACGATAAAAGATATATCCTGCCGAATTCGACAGATACATTGGCCTGGGGCCATTTTCGAATATAACGTAATGTATATACGTATGTATATATGTATGTAATGTATGTAGTAGTAGTAGTATAACATGATATATGAGTATATGTATGTAACGTAATATAAATGTAGTAGTATAACATATAAATGTAATGTATGTATGTATATATGTATGTAATGTATGTAGTAGTAGTAGTATAACATGATATATGTATGTATGTATGTAACGTAATATAATGTAGTAGTATAACACATGTATGTAATATAATTACGCCGTATGGTCGGAATACTATCGCTTGCATGCTATACGAGCACGAGCTGCATTGCGCGAAATGAATGAAGATTCGAGCGAACAGCTCGAAGAGAAAGAACAATAATAATGATGAGCGAGTTTGAACTGAGTGATAAGGAACAATAAAGATTAATGTATGCAATGTATGTACTGTAATATAATGTAGTAGTATAACATGATATATGTATGAATGTATGTATGTATGTATGTAGGTATGTATTATAATGTAACGTATGTATTATGCTAATCGAAGGATATTAATTACACATTTCTATATTTTATATTATAAAATGGTTTATTCAATAAAAAATTTTCATACAATCTTTCCGCTTATTATCTCATACACCATTTTCTTCCTAAAGTATGGCATATCATTCTGCGTGAACGTTATATGTCTGTTTGCACAGACATACTCGGCGAACATACAGGAGAATACGCCACAATCGCATCCATTCGTCTGTTGCGGAATGTCCTTGGCGGAATAAAATTCCCAATCACTCATATCGTAAGAGTGTTTTTTCTTGTCAAGACACTCATCTTGTACATATAGTTTTAATGCAGCCAGACATTTCGGATTATCATTGCCCATACTGTCGTAATAAATAATCGTTTTATCGCGGAAATCTACTATTGATATACACCAATGAACGTTTAGATGGATCGGTATTAGAATAATATCTTGCGCAAATATATCCACCTTCCTGGTCCATCGCTTCAGAGATGTGTGGCCGCCCGACAGAAGTTTTGGATAGAAGAATGTGTTCATCGCATGTACTTTAGGATAGTTGTTTGAAGATGTACCTCTGGCGATCAGCAGATTCAGGTAAAAGTTAATTACTTCGTCGTTCAGCCAATTTAGATCGACTAGCGTGTGAAGATCCTTTTGCATGAGTCTGAGGCCGAAGCCTTCCGCCACCACCTCCATACTCTGGAACCCTTGACAAAAAAAAAGTACGGTGTTATAAAATTATGATGTCGCAAAAAAAGTATATCGCACTCTTATTATTTTTAATATTAATATGTATATTTACCAGAGTGTCTCGATCGTTGCACAGATGAATCGCTGCACACAGATTTTACGTGTCTCGATCGCTGTACAGATGAATAGCTACACACAGATTTTAAGTGGTCTCGATCAATGCACAGATGTATCGCTGCACACAGATTTTAAGTGTCTCGATCAATGCACAGATGTATCGTCGCGCATAAGCTGTCAAATTATACTACTGCGATTTGATGCATCCCTCATTATATACCCTTTGCTCTCTCTCTCGCTCTAACTTAATCTTGAAATATTATTATTTTCTTTGTCTTGCATTTTTTCCTTTGTCTCGCGTACTACGTTGCAAAAAAATAGTGTGAAATAGATACGTCTACGCATTAACAGCCCTCTTCTCAAAGACAAAAATTTGTTTATGGCGCCACAGTGAATATGAAACCCGCAATAGTAGATAACGTATTATATTAGAAAGGATATTAATAAAGATATTCTACATATGTGTATTTAGTATTTAATATTTTTTATTATATACTTTATATGTATTACATATTTCAGATACTTTACATGTATCATTTTTATATTAAGAATAAAATACAGTTTGCACGAATTAAATAACATTGTTCTTGTGTATCCATGAATTGTGCGATCCGTCGAATCCCAGCCATTTAACGTAAACCTCGTCGCCTCTCCTGCGCAGTACTTTCTCCACGAGATACACGTCCGGATAAGTCGCGCGATGCAACTCGTGCTCGTA
>JASTWP010003333.1:0-7500 GCA_030770255.1 Temnothorax ravouxi
ACGTATCCGCGCCATTGTCTTCGCGATTCCTTTATGTCCTTCCGACACTGGATTCGTGGGATTCACGTATGATACGCGGTCTATCTTTGAGCTCGGGTATACACACTTGGCCCTTACATACAGTAATTTGAATATCCGTATTTAAAAATACAAGTCGTATAATACTACGAATTCTAAACCACGGTATTTTTATGTCGCTATTACTTTCAGATATGCTTGCATGCGATATGTTTAAACGTATCATTTCATTTTTTAATTCCTTAAAGCCTTGTGTTACATATTTGTCTTGAATTTGATCATTTAATTCTTCTTTAATTATTATTCCAAAATTTTTCTTGTTATTCTTTTCTGATATTAATACATGTCCTATTATTCCTTTGAAATTTTTCGGCTTCTGGCATATTTTTCTTTTAATTAATTCTTCACCTATCTCATCCACCGGATCTCCCTTGGTATCAATAAAATATATTATGTTATCATTTCTCATCCATATGTGGTCTCGAGTATCTATAATATTGACAGAAGTAACTTCCATTTCTCTCATTTTTGGTCTTAGTGATTCTTTCGGCGGTGTTCGTTCCTTTAAATTAAATTTCTTATTTATTTTCTTACTAAATTTTTTATTTGAAATTTTTCTATTAACTGGTTTTTTCTTAGGAATAATATCCTTTGTTTCAGTAGATTTTTTATTGTTTACTTGTAAAGGTTTAGGAACTGCATTATACGAAGGAGGTGAAAATATTCTATTCATATTGCTTTCGTCTGTTGAATCATTGCTCGGCGTTTTTTGTTCACGATATTCTAACGGTCTTTTATTTATTTCATAGTCCATTTCATCATCAGTATCTACTTCCATTGTTTCTAATTCTCGTTTGTTTAATGGTATATTTTCTTCTATTACTTCAATCGCGTCAATGTTATCTGGTAATTTAGGTAATTTCTTATCGATTTTGACTTTTGATTTCGGCGTTATTCGTATGTGTGAAGGTGGTGTATGAACGTCAGCTTTTACTTCAATATTAGTACGTGCCTGATGACTATCGCTAGATTGTGATGCTGTTTTCATAGATTCGTTTTCTGAATCCTCTTGTTGTTCACGCATTTTCTTTTCGTCATAATAATTTTTATCATCAATTCGTTTTTCTGGGACACCCGTTGTGTGATCATTGCTTGGTCGCTTACGTGAAGCGCATGCGTCGTCAGGAGCGTTTATTTCTTGCGGCAGCTTGCAGGTGGCGTCGTTTTCGCTCGGACGCTCTTGCGGACCGCGCCCTTCAGCTTCATCCACATGTAACATTATACCTTCACTATCATCATGGGATTCGTCAATTTCTTTTGGACTAGAATTCTTACGGTGTTTCTTTGTTTTCTTATGCTTTCGTTTTCTGCGTCTTATATGAGTAGAGGAGCTACTTTCATGTTTTCTTTTTTCACCTTTTTGACATATTTCTGGATCATCGGTATCGCAATCGGTTTCATAATAATATGAAACTGTTCCATTGTCACTACTATCATCCAAAGCTTTTAAGAATTTACTTCTCGGTGACAATTCTTCTTCGCTATCTGAATCTATATAAGGAGATGGTTCGTCAGGTCTGTTCTTTTTATGTGGCGCTGGATTTCCTGATCCTTCACTTTCCATTGCTCTCTTAAAACTTGGGTGAAATGTTTTTTGTTTTTTATGTTCCTGCCCTACTGAGGCTTCGCTTGAAGATGATAATGCTCGTTTTGCTTGCAAAGGATATACACATTTAGTTTCTTCGATAGGATTTCTGGACAAAGCGTCAGCATTCTTATTCATTTTTCCTGGTTTGTATTTTATTTGATAATCGTATTCCGCTAATTTTAATCTCCATCTCATTAATCGTGATGTAGGATCGGATACTGAGTTTAGCCATTCTAATGGTTTATGATCCATCACTAATGTAAATTTTCGTCCATACACATAAGGTCGGAAATGTTTTACAGCGTAAACCAAAGCTAATAATTCTCTTTCTGTAGGCGAATATCTTGTTTCAGCGTCATTTAAAACTCTTGATGCGTAAGCTATAGGTAAGTCGCTTCCTATCTTTCCTTGACTTAATATTGCACCAATGGCATATCCTGATGCATCGGTAGTTATAATAAACGGTTCATTAAAATTAGGATATTGCAAAATTGGTTCTGAGCATAAAGAATGTCTCAATTTATCAAATGCTTCTTGTTGTTCTTGCTTCCATTCAAATGCGACAGACTGTTTTGTTCAAATCTGAAAGAGGTTTAGCGATTTTAGAAAAGTTTTCTATGAATCTTCGGTAATATCCTGCAAGACCAAGAAATTGCTTAATATTTTTTCGTGTCTTCGGCGTTGGAAAATTCTTTACTGCACTTACCTTTTTAGGATCGGGTCGTACACCATTTTCAGTTATTACGTGTCCAAGATAAGCAACTTCCTTCTTTAAAAATTCACATTTATCAGGTTGTAAGAATAAGTTTGCTTCTTCCAATCGTTTCATTAATCGTTGAAATTTAATTTCGTGTTCCTCAAGCGATCTGGAATATATCACAATATCGTCGAGGTATACGAATAATTCAATTCCTTGCAATCCCGTTAATGCTTGGTCCATCAATCTTTGAAAAGTAGCAGGAGCGTTCTTTAGTCCAAACGGCATGCGGTTATATTCGAAATGTCCATACGGTGTTGAAAACGCAGTTTTATGCTTATCAGTCTTGTCCATTAATATCTGATGAAATCCAGAAGCTAGATCAAATACTGAGAAATATTTCGCACTACCAAGTTGATCGAGTATATCGACAATATTTGGCAGTGGATATGCATCACCGATCGTTTTCTCATTAAGCGCTCGGAAATCTATTACGAGGCGCCACTTTTTATTACCTTTAGAATCATCCTTCTTTGGTACAATCCACAAAGGAGAATTATAAGGTGAACTCGACGGTTCTATAACACCCTTTTCTAACATTTCGTCAACCTGTCGTTGTATCTCATCTTTATGTACTTGAGGATAACGATATTGCTTAACGTTGATTGGCCTATCATCCGTAGTAAATATTCGATGCTTTAATACGCTAGTTGCGCCTAGCGGTTCTCCTGGCAAATGAAATCGTTCCGCATAATTTGT
Organism: Temnothorax ravouxi; assembly: GCA_030770255.1. Taxonomy (NCBI): domain Eukaryota; kingdom Metazoa; phylum Arthropoda; class Insecta; order Hymenoptera; family Formicidae; genus Temnothorax; species Temnothorax ravouxi. The sequence continues at coordinate 3,123 of JASTWP010003333.1, forward strand.
TACTAGCCTAGTGACACTAGTTTTTTCTTCCGCATTTAAATGATCGAGACGTAGCAACTGTAATATTTTTTCGACTCGCGTTTTATTGTCTATTGAATCTTCTTCTGCGTTATTCATCTCTGCCTCTTCGTCTTTTAACTCTTTGAATGGATATATTTTTACAGTCGGTATCGCTAATTCTACGTCTTCGTCCGATGAGTTAATAACATATAGATATGCTATCCCATCACGATTCGAGACAACGGCGTTACCTAAGTACACCTGCGATCCGGCATCTAGTTTTGGAACATATCCGTATTTTATTTCAGGATTCGCTACACGGACAAATATTTGTTTTCGCGTTCTAGCGGGAATAGTAACGATTTCATCGTTATGAAAATAATACGATACTCCGTTTACAACCAGACAAGCCCTCGGGTAGTCTATAGTTGCTTTTTGATTTTTGAAGAATTCCGTGCCTAGTATTCCATCTGGCTTAATTGGAAAATTATTAGGAACTACATGAAACCATGCATCCACACCGAGAATGCGTATTTTAGCTACGCCTATCGTGCGTGTTCGTCCTTTAGTTATTCCACTAAGCTCGAATACTATTTTCTTATCGATGGGCACATTCTCATGGAGCGAATTCTCTTTTATCAAATTTATATCGGATCCCGTATCTATCATGAAGATAGCGCGTTCATCGAGGAGATTTTTGCTTGGCAGAACGACAGAAGGTGGTTTCCCGATTTTATTACAGATTTTTACACTTGCGTTTCCTCTTGGGGTTCCTCCGGATTGACCAGGCGCACTCGCGGGCGTTCGTTCAGCGCTGCGCCTGCTCGCTGAGCCCGATCTCGGTTTCCCGGATTCTCTTGGGCTCTGTCGCGTCGTACGTTTTCAGAAGCTCTGTTATCTCTATTAAAATATTGATTTCCTTGATTCCGCAAATTATTATTGTATTGTCTCTTTCGACATTGCTCGAGACTATGGCCAGGGATCTTGCAGTATCGACAAACTATACCAGCGTTTCGCGGGTTAGCTAAATTTGGACGATTAAAACGGTTATTATTGTTAAAGTTTATATTTCGCGCGGCATTATTTATCAAGGGATTTCGGACATTATTTAATAAAGGATTTCTGTTCAAAATTCGCGGTTGCAAGGCTTTACATTCTGCACGTACATGTCCAGAATTTTTACAATATGAGCATACCTTTGGTTGCCATTGTACGTGAGATATTTGCGCAAGAGGATTAATAGTACTGCATGAATAAGTATCATGACCATATCCAAGACAATTATTACACCGAATTGATTGCATAAGTCCTTCCGTTATTCTCATACGTTGCGCGTGTTCCTGATACTCCGTTTCAGCTTTAATTGCAGATTCTATCGCGGTGTTTAAAGTAATTGGGTCGCGTGGATACATTCTCGTAAAAATGTCGGTTTTTAAACCAGTTAAAAAGTTTCTTACGGCGTTGCTTTCAGCAGAATTTAAAAATTGTATTGCTTGACCCGGATTTTCGGTTTGATAACAAGATTTTAACTGTTGCAGGATCATTGATACTCGGCTACCGTAATCGACTACAGATTCGTCGGGATGTTGAGTTACTTTGGCGAGTTCTCCATGCAATTGTGACGAAGAATAAACTGGTGCAAATCTAGTTTTTAAAACCGCTAATAATGATTCTATATCATTATATTCTCCGCTTAATGCCACCCTCAATGCAGGTCCGACTAATTTATTTTTAATCATTTGGACAAGTCCATATTCCGCGGTAGGAGAAATCATATTCTTAGCGTTCATGCAATTAGTAGCAAATTGTAAAACGGGCATATTTTTTCCATCAAACGGGAGAATTGTCTCGGATGCATCCCGCAAACTTATATACGGCGCATTAGCTCTTCTATTCGCGTCGTTTGCGTTAATATTCATATCGCCTATTTGTCTAGTTAAATCGTTTATCTCATTGTTCACGGCCATTTTTTATTCGTTAAATTTATTTGCTTGTTAAAGGAAATGCAAAGATTCGGAATAACAATTTCGCACTTACATGTATTGTATGATAAAAAGTAGAACGAGAGTTATGTGTGACTTCATTGACCTGAAGCTTGATCCACACGCTAACAGTCTTATCCCAGCAACTGTTCTCTGGAAATCCTCTTCTCCTTGTAGAGACAGGATATAGTGATGAACTCAGCAATCGGCTTCTTTCCGCTACTGACTCGTTCAGTTTCCAGAGATTGAAGTGTAGTCCCAAGGGATGCTTTCCAGATGTTTTAATCCTTTCAGCTGTCCCACGGGGGTCACCTTTTTGGCAATCCCACCGCTGCCACCAAAATTTTCGACTTGTGACGTCCTGGGTGATGCGAGGTGGCTCGATCCGGCAGAACGTCTCCGTCGAATGGGTTCTTCTTCCGCTGTTAAGGGGGTAAAACCCCAGGATAAATAGCTGTTGTTCGGCGATGTGGACTATGGCTCCTCGGGTCCGTTGAAGGTAGGTGTTTCAATAATTTTATCTTCCTTTTCTTTTTTTTTTATATAAAAGAGTATAATATTTATTGTAGAATTCCAAGATACAAGTGGTTTATGTGGAGGATGGAACGAGTAGTATACGATGTGTAAGGTTTCTTGGCCCGTTCCACACTCTCAGTCGAGTGGGCGAACGGTGCTTTTATATATTTCTGGAAACGGTAGTGGGAGGTGACCGCACCTCGTCACAATGAGTCATAGGGCGGTGTCTAACGGATACGAGTCTACTTCTACCTGTGCGGCTCGCTTGCCAGCAATGAGTCATGAGGTGGTGTCTTGAAATTCTTTACCTTATATGGTCATGGGTTTCGCTTCACCTCGGCATGTCCATATATGGTTCTACGCGAGGACTGGATTCCACTCATATGAGTCACTTAGTGACCTCGTTTCTATTTCTATTCTAGTAGCGATTCATATCGAGAGTAATATCTTCTTTCAGTTATAAATTCTCAACATGATTTTTGTTTCAAAAGAATATAAGAAATCTTTAATAAATTGAGTTTAAAGTATACAAATATATGTTAAATATTATTTAACTTCCTTTAGACATACTTTACATAAAGTAGAATAATTCAATTATACAATTAAAATAATTAATAGCATGTCCAAAGCATCAAAGATATTGCTCTCCTTGTCTAACAGTTACTAATATTCGCATCTCGCTTGGATTCGCGTTTCTACATGGCGCATGATACAATTCTATCTTTTTCAGGTTCGTGAGTGACGCTTCGGCGATTGACGCTCGATGATAATATTATTTCAGTAAGTGTTTATTGTTAATAACAATGTTAATAAAAAGTGTTGTTAGCAGTAGTGATAATGAGTCTAATATTATGTTAATAATATTACATGTGAGTAGAAATGGTTAGCATTCTCATTAGTATAGCAGATCAATGAAATTAAATTGTTTATGTAATAAGATTCTTATTATTTTTATATCTTGGAAACGGTCGGGAATTCGATAAGGGTATATAGGAAATATATTGCAGGACTTTCACTAAAGTATAATATAAGATTGGAAAATTTCATTGTTAATATAAGTATCTATTAATAACAAATTATTTGTTAGACAATTTAGCAATTTTTTAATTCACATATTGATATAGTTATATTCCTTTTCTTCACGCGGTTTTGTTTTTATAATAAAATTATTTTTTTATATAAAAATTCATTTTATTGTTATAAATATTTGGTAAGTAAACAATTGCAAGAATAAAAGTTATTATTATTTTTTATAGGGGTGCTGGTGTAAAGTCGTTGTGCGTGGTTAAAATCTGTATTTACCAGAATGAGTTTAATAGTTAAATAAGCAGCCCGACCTGGGTTGCCAGTTTAGCGGGGTAGTGTAAAAGAAATTTGTTATACGGCCCTGTAATGTTCTTTGTATTTATACAGTTTTTATTAATAAAATGACAATATTTTAGTTTACATAAAAGTTACAATACATTACCTGGAGTACAGGTTAAAAATATTTATTGACATGGTTAATAATTTATTTATAATTGTTTATAAAAATAGGTTGCAAAATAAATGATTATGTAGTAAATGTTTTTCTATCAAATGATTCTAATAATTATTCTTTATACGCGCCTTTATTGTTCTTATTACGGACTATTCGTTTTCTATTTTATTTTAATTTTATTAGGAATCTATATGGCTATCTTCGTCTTACTCTGTACGGGTTGGTATTAAACTATCCTCGTCTCTCGTACTAAAGTCATTCGCTAAATGAATAACTTTCAATCTTGTTTATTAAATTTATTAGTACAATTAGAAAATCGGGATTAACGCTATCAGTGTTTAGAAACATGGCGGATTCCATTTTTATCATAATAATTAGGTGTCAAAATTTTCGTTCAAAA
>JASTWP010003333.1:12500-25968 GCA_030770255.1 Temnothorax ravouxi
GACGAAGTGTGTCTCTTGTCAGAGCGCCGGTTTATTTATAGCGTTCGGCGCGGCGGGTTCGCTAGGAGGGAGGCCGATCGTCAGGCGAGTCGCGGTGTGGTGGGGCGACGCGACGCCGCGCGCTTGTCCTCGGTGAGGCTCGGCTTCCGTCGGCGTTCGTCGGGAGATACCGGTGCCGCGCTTTGCCCGCGCCCACGGTGTATTTGAATATAATAAAATGTGGGCGCACCGCGCCCTGGTCTTCGCCCGACTGATCATCGGTCGGGCGGCATCCGGCGGTTGCTAACCGGGAACGATGCTTGGTGAACGGGGTGCATCGTTACAAATGTGAGATTTGATCATGCTTCGCGCTGAAATTAATTAATTTTGACGGAGACATCTAAGCGTGAGTTGAGTCCCTTCATGGAGGGAGCGTCGGTGTGCTTGGTCGATCAAAAGGTCGGAAATATGATGTTTGTGAAGTATGACGGGGTGTTGCTCATTGTAACTCAGCGCGGAGTTCTCAAGCCGCCCGCCAAGCCGGATTAATTGATCTATCTCGATAAAGGGGTGGAGAGAGCGTAAGGAACTTGATCGCGATACAGCAGCCTGAGCGTTTAAAGCTTTCAAGTCATCCGAAAAACAAGTCGCTTGTATCGAACGAAGCCAAAAGACGGAAGCTTCGTGGATCTCTTCTGCGGTCAAGGGAGACGTGACGATCACCGACGAGGCGACTTTATTTCTTAAGTTTTGAACGAAACGTCGAATGTACGTAGTAATTCGAAGAAGTCGGATTCAACTCGAGCAGGAGGTGGGCAGATCCCACTCCGGGGTTGAATCGACGAGCTGAACGGTAGCCTTACGCGCTTCGGAAGATACCGTTTGTAAAATGTGTTTTTCGATAGGAGTCGGGGAGATAGGCCACGAGGCCGGGGATGCGCTAAGCCACCGGGGCCCAGACCACCATAATTCATGATGGATGAGATCGGCAGCAGTAGAACCGCGCGAAGCGCAGTTGGCAGGATTTTCCTGGGAGCGAACGTGTTGCCAACGTACGGACAAAGGCGCGTCTGCACCTCGGAAACGCGGTTCGCGACATAAGCATTCCATCGGGATGGATGTTGTTGAAGCCAAGCTAATACGATTTGGGAATCAGTCCATCCGAATAAGAGAGCTCGCATCAAGCGCGTGGTGTTTCTTACCCATTCGATAAATCGAATTAATAGAACGACGGCGTTAAGTTCCAATCATGGAACGCTGACGGTTTTCAATGGCGCGACTTTCGTTTTAGACGCGAGGAGGATAACCTGAATGTTCGATGGAGAATGCACAATTCGGAGGTAAACTACCGCGGCGTAAGCTCGAGTGGACGCGTCCGCGAATCCGTGCAATTCAACATTGAGTTTATCTTGACGCATCTTTGTCCATCGAGAAATACGTATTTTGCTAATATTAGATAAATCGGAAACGTAATTAATCCAATGATGCAGAAGATCATCGGGGATGGGAGAATCCCAATAAATTTTACGGAGCCAGAGCTCTTGCATCAACATCTTGGCCGCGATGACTATCGGTGACGCCCAGCCGAGGGGGTCATACAGCTTTGCAATAAATAATAAAACGGAGCGCTTAGTATGAACTGTCACGGCGTATGGCGAAATTACCAAACAAAACGAGTCATCGTGCGGAGACCAAAACAAGCCGAGGACCTTGAGCGTGTCATCGCGATTGATCGGATAGTCCGAGGATTCCCGTTGGTCCTCTGGAATATCCGTCAGCAGTTCAGGTGAATTCGCGGCCCATTTGCGAAGGGGAAAACATTCGCGATTCATTATGCCCACGAGTTGCTTGCGCTTTTCGAGCAAAGACAGAAAGTCGTCTGCTCCGAAAAGAACATCATCGACGTAGGTCGACTTTTCGATTATCGAGACTGCGTCGGGGAAGTCTTTACCTTTGTCGCGAGCTAATTGGAGAAGGGAACGCTGTGCAAGAAACGGCGAAGGTTTTTGCCCGTAGGTCACGGTGAGTAAGCGGTAAAACAGAATCAACAGACTGTCGGGGGGGGGGAGAAGGGACGCCAAAAAATTCGTTGATAGTCCGCGTCATCCCGATGCACGAGTATTTGCCGGAACATTTTAGCAATGTCGGCCATGTACACGTATAGAAAACGTCGCCAGCGCAGGATTATCACGGCGATGTCTTGTTGAAGTTTAGGTTCCGCCATTAGGAAATCATTGAGCGAGGTTTTGTCGTCCAATGCGCTTGAGGCGTTAAATACAACGCGTAACTTGGTCGTTGTACTCGATTCGCGTAAAACAAAATGAAGCGGGATGTATATCGGGGGATACGGGGGGCGCTCGTCCGCACGCACCGCCTCCATGTACCCCATTGATTCGTATTTTTTTAGAAAATCGTGATACTGCGCGGCGATTTCTGGTTTCCGCGAGAGTCGACGTTCCATATTGGAGTACAGAAAAGAAGCTTTTCGAAATGTGTCGCCGATGCGAGGAGGGCCGTTTTTGAACGGCAAACGCACAATGTAGCGCCCTTGTGAATCACGAGAATGAGTCGTCGCAAAATGCCTCTCGCAACGTTCGTCCTCTTCGGTGAGAGGAATTCGAAAGGGGATACTTTCGTCCTCCCAAAAACTTTGAATTAAGGAATTCGTATCCTCTCAGGATACGCAACTCAGGACGGAAGCGGACTCTCCGGCCGGGCGCGCAGGGCCGACGGGACCGGAGAGAATCCATCCAAAAATCGTAAGCTGGCCCGTCGGTGTGCCGACCTGGCCTTGACGTAGGCCGTCGAGTAGCAGAGACCCGTATAAATCCGCGCCAATGAGGTCATAAATCGGGTGATTACAGGAGGGATCAGGATCTGCCAAGGGTAAATCACGTAGATGCGGCCACATTGCGGCAGGCTTCGTTTGAGAGGCTGTATACGAAGTGATTCTTTGATATACGTAGCCCGAGAACGGGAGTATCGGTCCCTGTTTGTCGCAGGGCGCGAGAGTAAGATTCACTTGCAACCGCGCGACTCCATTAAATTTTTCTCCAAAGCAATGTATTTTCAACGCGGCACGATGACACCTGGTTCGCATAGTCTGACAAAGAGATTCCGATATGAAACTGTATGTCGAGCCCTGATCTAGCAGTGCACGCACTTTAAACGTACGGCCCTCGATTGTACTTAGACTAACATACGCGGTGGCGAGAAGTACATGAGGCGGCTGCTTTACAAAATCTCGAGAAACATGCACAGTTTGAACGGACGCTGAGGGCGCGGCCGGTGACTCGGAGGCAGCGACGACTGACACAGCTGACGACTCGGAAGACGGCGAATTAATCGCGGAAAGAGTACTTGGGTTACTATTTGCTGCACTCTCACTGTGAAGCAGCGAATGGTGTGCTTGACGGCATCGATTGCAACGTCCTTTACTCGGACAATTCTTCAAATAATGCTCGGTCCTCAAACAATTGAAGCAACATTTATGCTGTCGCGCGACGAGTCGACGCTGTTCAACCGGCAGACTTAAAAATTTATCACACTTTGTCAGACTATGATTTCCGGAACAACGGACGCACTTGACGGGCGACACATTATTCACCGAAGTACGTGCTTTACCGCGCGAATTATTCTACGCCGTGTCGGATTGCGACGGGTAATCCGTGAGACCGCGAATGCGGAGAGTCGTGAAATCATAAATCTCCTTGTACATAGGGTAGGCATCCGTGTCGCCTCGTTTGAGATTTCATTCATTTCGCGTTCGCGGACTAAACTTTTGCGAGATAATATAAACTAGGAGGTCGTCCCACGCATCGACAGGACGTTCGAGAGTCGTTAACGCGGCGAGAGATGCGGACACACTATCGCGAAGTTTTTTCAATTCGGTCACGTTCTTGTTTTTTATTTTCGGTAAGTCGGCGAACAAATAGATATGCGCGTGAATAATCGCGTTGCGGTTGTCGTATTCGTCGAGAAGTTGCCAAGCTGCCTCGTAGTTCGCGTCAGAAGTTTGAATGTTATTAATTAACGACGCGGCCTCGCCGGAGAGGCTCGCTTTTACATAATGTAATTTTTGCGTACGCGTCAACGATTCACTGTTGGCTACGAGAGACTCGAAAATTCCGCGAAAATTTTCTCATTCCGAGAAAGAACCAGAAAAGTTCGGAAGCGAGATACGAGGCAGATGCAATGACACTCCGGAGTGCGCGTCGCGATAAGAAGACTCGTTACCTCGATACGGCGCGCTCGGGGCGTCGTTACTTAATTTACCGATGACGTCTTGTAGGTGGTCCACTGCTTCGAAGAAGGCTTCCTCGGCAGCAAGAATGTCCTCTTGTTGAAAGTAGGGGGTCGACTTCTTCTCCTCCGCCGTGGCCGTCTGCAGAATCTGGATATGAAGGGCTCGAGTTTGAGCCCAGAGCGCTTCCAAGTTCGTCAATCTCCCTTTCGTCTTGGGGAGGGTGACCTGAGCCTTGGCAAGCTTCTTAAAGTTTGTCAGCGATCGCTTGAGTAATCGCCTTGGGCGATGAGGAGGTTCTTGAGATCCAGAGACATGTTGGCGAGATGTCTGGATCTTAATGACAACTATCTGACACCGGCGTGTCAATCTGATAGAAGAGCGAAGACGCACTTGCACGACTCCGCGGCGAAAAGCAAGGCGATACTCGCGGGAGTCAGGGACGTATGGAACGTCTCGGCGCAAGGCGCCCGTCGGGTGGCGGTGAGCGTATCTCAACGCGTTTGCTGGAGATCACGCAGGAGCCGCAGGAGCAGAGCAAAACTGGGAAGCACCGGATTTTTTATGCACAGGGGGGCACCGATCTTTAGCGAGCGGGTGCAGAACGCATTTCTTTATTATAACGATTTCAAACGATTAAAAAATAGAAATACACATTGCTCCCATTTCCTACATGATTTAAATTGTTGCTGAAGATGTCTAAAATGCTGTAAATAAAAAATAAAAGATAAAAAGATGTCCGTGCATTTGGCAATGTATTAACGGGGCGCGCGGTCTCCAGCAGCAGTCACGATTCCTGAAAAAAAATAAAAATATATTTCTCTGCATCGCCGCTCGTTTCTATTACTTGTTGATCGCCACCTAAAATATTTTACATAAAACAAAATTTATTTTCAATTGCCACGACCTTTGACTGCTGCTGGAGACCGCGCGCCTCGTTAATACATTGTCAAATGCACGAACACTTTTTATTTTTTTATTTTTTATTTACAGCATTCTAGACATCTTCAGCAACAATTTAAGTCATGTAGGAAGTGGGAGCAATGTGTCTTTCTATTTTTTTATGCGTTTCTATTTTGACCGCCAGCGCTCGGCTGCTAGTTTCAGCATCATCTCTGATTTGATTAAAATCGATTCTTCGTCATTTTGTTTAACAGGTGATTCTGTTACATTGCTTTGGTCTAATTTAATTAAGCTCGATTCTTCGTCATTCGTAATCAAATCAGCATTATCATTTTTCGAAGGTGATTTTGAGATTGTCTTCATTTTCTGGACTCCAGAAAAATCTTCTTTTTCACTCAAATTAGTATTATCTTTTGAAGGTGACTCTATTATGTCATTTTTTTAAGACGTTTTTGCAGGACTCGATTCTGTCTCATTTATATCGGTTTTCTTAGATGATCCACACGTTATTTTAATCTACCGTCTAAGTATTCGACATGCCGTAATATAAATTTATCTATTCGCATGGGTAATTGATTTTTAAAGACTCTGGTCTTTAATTCGGCAAATTTAACCTCAACAAAAGTTGATGTAGCGATTTGTGAACCACGCTTGAAAAGCGATCTCATTATGCCCGTTCACAAAGGAAAACGTATAAGGTATTTTATTTTTTTTGCGGTTTCGATATTATAAAATGCGTTTACGACAGTTCCGTTCCTTGAAAGTGTGGCAGATCTTTCAGCTTTACGGAATATATTTTCTGCCCACGTAGTCCAGCTACTTTCTGCATCAATTTCATCATCTTCTACGCGTTTTTTATCCTCGCGTTCTGTATTTTCATCTTCTTCCGGATCTGCAATCGTATATCCTTTAATCACATTATTAATTTTTGCAGATGTTTCTCGGAAGGTAATGTTAATGACGTATCATTGTCACAGCCTGCTTCTTCGCTTAACGCTACGATTAATATAGATTTTAGAAATTTGTAAGTTTCTTTAAACTCATCCATCTGATATAATTTTCCTAAGCATCTCAGGAAAAATTGGCGTATTTTAATCGCCCTGCCTCTTACAATTAGACAATTTCATTTAACAATCTGAGCTATAAAATGGCTCACATCTAGTCTCGTGTAACATGATGGAATATCTGTATTATTATCTTTAACAATGTTATAACATACTTGCAAATAATGATTCAAATCATTACAATTTGCAAATATGCGAGCAACAGCAACTAAAATTGCTTTTCCAAAATCTATTGCGACAATTTGAGGTTTCGGAGCACCATTTCTTATAATTTCCAAAAAAATAGCTTATTATGGCTGCATCATGCTTTGCGGATACCATTTGGAAAACTGGAAAATTGCCAAGTTTAGAAGCGCAAACGCATTTATATAGAAATAAATGTTAAGATTTCTTGTCATTAGGAAGACGTAATTTCTTTCCTATACTTCCTGTAGCATCTATTGCCATAAGACTGTTCTTATCTTTATGGGCTGTTTTGTACAAGGTGTATCAAGACGATACAGAGCGGTACGGCGGGTTGCCCATTCGAGCAGGCGCGCATGGTCGTTCACAATTGCGTTGACTTCCGTGCATCACCTACAATCACTCGCATATTTTTTTACAATAAAATGGACGTTGTAGCGCTCAAAGTTGCAATACAATTTGACGGATTTCCGTAGCAGTAACGTTAAAACAAAAGTCGAGATGATAATACAGGTTATGAAATAAATTTTATTAAGAAAACAAAAGACATCTTCTCTCATACACAAAAAGCTCGTACGATAGTCCATCATAATCATTATATATTATAATTTTATTGCTTAAATTATTCTTTGCACACAATGTTTATGCACAGGACAAAAGTCAGCTATTAGTATATGTGTTCAAATTTAAATTATAAGTCAACTAATAAATTTTATTCAATGTAAGTTTAAATAATGGCAGAAATCACCATTAACAAATCCTACAATATTTATTTTGTTTAATTAATGAATAATTTATCATTAAATTGATTAATCAATTTAATATATCAATACTAATGAACATTATATAATTCTTTATATAAATGATGCTGCTGAATCTTAAAAATCTTAATCTTAATCTCATAAACAAGAAGTTTATTAGTATAAAATATACATTTTAAATATAATGCTAATAAATAGTTTATATAAGGCAAATTATCATAATATTTAATGAATACTTTTCAGTAATAAATTCCTCGTAGATTTAAATGAGATTCAGTAACATTATTTACATAAAGATGCTTATTAGCATCAGTATATTAAATTAATTATTAATGTTAATGATAAAATATTAATAATCTGAAATAAATGTTGTTAGACGTAAGATCCGCTGATAATCGTTTTTATTGTTATAAATAACGATAACGGTGGAAACGGTTATCAACGGATCTTGTGCCTAATAACATTTATTTCAAATTATTAATATATATATATATTATTGTCACGTCTTTTTCACTCCCGGAGCGGTCCGGGACGTGTAACGGATCAAAAGGGGAAGGAGAGAAGGATGATAGGCCTCTCCGGCAGTTCTCTCGCCCAACACTACAGTAACCGAATTTTATTGTTGGGCGCCAGACGCGTGAATTCGCGTCCGCGAAAATCGCGAGAAACTAAAGAGAGAGACGCACGGTGAAATAAGTCGGTGTGCGAGGAATTGGCTAGCTCGACCTAATAGCAGGGCGCGCCCTCAGAAAGATTTCTAATAACGAGACAAAAAATATTCTTGACATGTTTAATCTCATCACAACCTGAAATAGTATAAAAATAAAACAATATTGAGATTAAATAAATAATTCCTGTTCTCTTCTCTCGAATAAAATAAGATTGACTTAATATCTTGAGACAAGAATATATAAGGCTTATATATTCTTGCGTTTAGACTAATCTTCACGCGACGTTATAACTTATAACAATTTTATTCGAGAGAAGAGAATAGGAATTATTGATTTTATCTCAATATTGTTTCATAACGCGCGATGTTAGAGCCATAATATTAGGCGCGATCCGCGCGACGGTTGCGCGCCGCGAAACGCCTGAGATGCATCTAAATATCCATTATCCAGATATTATTCCTGAAATAGGTCCTCTTGAGCCATTATCATGTATTAGAATGGAAGCTAAGCATGGAGAAGAAAAACAAATAGCCTATTCGTCTGCCAACAGAATCGATTGATCTTATTTCTATAGCTATAAAAGGCACCAACTTAAATTTTGCTGTCGGTTTACTGCTGGAAGAGGTTTATCCTTGAAAATATCATTTCATTCGTTCAGAATTGTCCATATAGGACTGAGGTAAAAGAATTTTCTAGTGAAGAATTTTCTAGAATTTTCCGAATAATCGAATCTCAAAGAATTGTACATAAAGTAGGGCTTGAATTTTCCGGGAGTGCTATAAAGTATATAATTTTTCGTTACCGATCTTTTTGAAAACGCGAGCCTGAGGGCGCACGCGCGGGCCCAGCGTGGTACCCGCCGGGCCGGCCGCTCGTCACTGTCGAACAGCCGCAGGCGAGGAGCCATCCCCCGGAGAAGTGTCCCGACGCCGCCGAGCAGCAGCGAGCAGCGATCTTGTAAGATCTCCACTCCGGTACTGCGCGAATTAAGGGCTCGATCTCGGCCAGGGCCCCGTACGAGCGATTGCACGTATCGTTTAGATTACCGTGTAAATTTGTCGGATCACTCTGTGCGCGTGGTTATCGGCTCCCGTGCGGTGAGTGCATGGCAGGGCCCTCCTCGGAAATCGCGCGGCCGACAGTCAATCCGTTTGTTCGTATCGTGTTGCGTATTCATATATTGTGTTTGTCGGGGAACGGAACGTGCCGCGGGCGGCGCGTTCGAGATATCGCGTGAGGCGTAGTGCATTGTGCATACCCGCGGTTATCGTGTTGTGTTCGAGCTCGTGCCGTATTCGGGATTGAGGATATTGTATTCGAAATTGAAAATATTGTCGAGGTGGTGGACATCGGCGGGATCCTCACCGGGAGACTCGCGGATATTTTGCGTCGTGTAGTGCGGGCAAGTATCGTTGCGACTCGCTCGCGGGGGACCGCGCGATTGCGTTTCGGGAGCATTGCGTGCTCGGGAGTATTGTCGTTGCGACTTCGGAATATTGCGTAGTAGGTAAGCTATGTTAGGTCTAACTCGGTGATCTGAGGGGAAGTGGGGGGCGGGGGGGACCGCGGGCGGGGGGGGGACCGCGGGCGGGGGTGGTGGGCGCGGGAGGAGAGGGGAACCGCGTTTTTCGAGCGCCGCGGGGCGAGGGGGGGGGAACCGCGTTATTCGGGCGCCGCGGGAGGGGGGGAACCGCGTTTTTCGGCGCCGCGGGGGGTCCCGCGTTTTCCGGCGCCGCGAGGCGAGGGGGTTTTCCGGCGCCACGGAGCGACCGCGTTTTCGCCGCGGGAGGGGTCCGCGTGGCAACGGCCGCGCCGGTCTGCGTGACGTCACACGCTCCCGCTCGCGTTATCTCTCCCTCGCCCCGGTCGCGCGCGTCTTCTCGTTCGCGCGCGGTCCCTCCCGGCCCCCGGCCGCCGTTCGCGCGCCCGACTCCCGGCCCCCGTTCGCGTTATTTCTCCCGGCCCCCGGCCCCCGTTCGCGCTCAAAATCGCGTTTAATTAAATTTATATTATAACATAGAAAATTCGCTTACCACCGCGGGATTTGAACCAAAAACCTTGGCTCATTGAGTCAGTCACCTTCAGAATACAGGCCAGTCTCTTAATTTACACCGCGGTATTGCACTCACGCGCTAAAACTCAATAATAATATCCAGACTCATAATAATATCCAGAGGTCCATAATAGTTGGAAATCGAGAAACTCCCGGTTCGATCGGAGATCGGCGATTCCGAGTTCGCGACGGATCAGATATCGCGGTACGTCGACTCTCCACAAATCCAATCTGCCACAATTCCTCCCGAACGGTTCGCTGATTTTCACGATCTTGAATTTAGAATTAATCACCGGTTTGCACAATTTTATGTACTCGTCGCTCATGTCACGTTAAAAAAAAATGTTCAATCATAAAATAATAATGAAACTGCGGTGTTGCACTAACGCGTCTAAATCAATTAGACGCTGTATTCTCTACCGCTCATAAAAACGACATCTTCTATTCTTTCCCAGTATATTTGGAACTTGAGAAAATTTCGGTTCGATTGGTGATCGGCGATTCCGATTTCGCGACGGATCAGATATCTCGTTACGTCGTAACAATTCCTCTCAAACAGTTCACTGATTTTCACAATCTTGAATTTTGAATTAACCACCGTTTGCAAAGTTCCTTGTACTCGTCGCTCATGTCACGTTAAAATTTGGTGCACAGTAGCATTAAGAAAATAATTTTTTCGACAAGACCAAACACGTCCAAACACGATCAAGCACGCCAACCGACTGCTCTTACTTCTAGTCCTCGACTACTGAGCGTACCATCAAATGCATCCTTCTACAATCTCACTATTGTCACATCGTTTGTTTATCATATCTAATTTCACCGATCTCAGCATCCATACAATTGCGCATGCCGAAAAATCTGCGATGGGCAGTTTTGCACGTGTGCGATGAAGTCACCGCGAGACACGTATGTTCTTGAAAACGATATCGCGCCATTGACTTTCGATGATTGATCTGTATAACTGCTATTGAACAGCTATCAAACAGCTCTTGAACAGCTATCAAACAACTAAAACAGCTATCTGTATAACTGCGATCTGTATAACTGCTATTGAACAGCTATGAAACAGCTATTGAACCGCTATGAAACAGCTAAAAACAGCTATGAAACAGCTATCAAATAGCTATTGAACTGCAATGAAACAGCTAAAAACAGCTATCAAACAGCTCTTGAACAGCTATCAAACAACTAAGACAGCTATCTGTATAACTGCGATCTGTATAACTGCTATTAAACCGCTATCAACAACTAAATCTGTATAACTGCGATCTGTATAACTGCTATTGAACAGTTATCAAACAACTATTGAACAGCTATCAAACAACTATTGAACCGCTATGAAACAGCTAAAAAACAGCTATGAAACAGCTATTGAACCGCTATGAAACAACTAAAAACAGCTAAAAACAGCTATCAAACAGCTCTTAAACAGCTATCAAACAGCTAAAAACAGCTAAAAACAGCTATAAAACAGCTATCAAACAGCTATTGAACCGCTATAAAACAGCTAAAAACAGCTAAAAACAACTAAAACAACTATTTGTATAACTGCGATCTGTATAACTGCTATTGAACCGCTACTTTTAAACAGCTAAAAACAGCTTTTAAACAGCTATCAAACAACTAAAAAACAGCTAAAACAACTCTTGAACAACTAAAATATCTATATTATACTACAAAGTATGTGGGAAAAGGAAATAACCCGGGAAAAAATGGAAGAGATCTGAACAGATTTGAGCAGATCTCATCAGATCCAATTCACTCAGATCTGGTTTGATCAAAATATTGGCCCTATCTGATCAGATTCCAATCAGATATGAGTAGATCTGATCCGATCCTAGCGGATAGAGTCAGATATGTCAGATATGAGAATAATCTATTATATTTGCTCAGATCTAAATCAGACATGAGTAGATCTGATCCGATCCGGTGTCCATCCACTGCAGAAAATTGTTGTTTTTAAATGTTATTTTTTAAATGTGCCACTTTATTATAAAAGTGGGACTCCACGATACAAAAGTTGTGCCGTTTCACGATTTACATAACTTGGCGCAACTTAGCACGACACTGCCGTGTCTGATACCGTTCTTACCACTGTTCATCAAATTTTAAATACGAGAATCAGATTCCGTCGGACGCCATCTATCGGATACTTTGAGATCCAACATTATGATCTGATCATATATAATCTTATATGACTATATAAGTTTATATGTGATTATATTATTTTATCAGTTTAAATTATAAGGTATGTTTGCAAAATAATTTAAAAGATTTATGTATTATAATAATACATATATACACATTAATCTTTTATATTTACCTATTATTAATTAATTTTGCACGGTACTTTTTTAATGGAATATTTATAATAAATTCTAAATATGGTGTCAAAATTAACAATTATTATCAAATTGGCAGAGACTATATTTATTATATATGTTAATGTTTCAAATTGAGAAAACTGTTTTTAACAATTAAAGTAATTTAAACCGACCGTAACTGGCAATAATATATAACGTCTTTTACCGATATGAACATTGAAAAACCGTGAGCCAACTTTTTGTCAGATTCACACAGCACATTTTCAGATCATCATCGGGACATTATTAATTTCGACCATAGGTTTTGGTCAGTTAATGTAATTTCTAAATTAGATAGTTCAAATTTTTATTGCGAAAAAATATTCACTGGCGAAATAAATTTATTAAAACTGTTTTTAATATAAAAATTAATTGATTTTTTGACCAAAAATTATTTAAGCTTCCCTTTACAGAGTTATTATTATATTTGATATATCATGTCTAAAATTGGGTGTAAAAATTAATAATGGACGATTTGAGAACGAAATTTTTATAAGTTCTATACTGGCGAGATCTGCTCAGATCCGGCAAGATCTAAGGCATAACGTCTGCTCGTACTTCAGGAGATCTGAAGCAATCAGATAATGTCCGATTAGATCGGAAGAGATCCGATTGGATCTGCGATTCAATATCGAACGGCAGCAATGGTCAGATCTGGTGAGATCGGATTATAGTTCAGCATATCTGGCTGCATGTGATTAGATATGGCCATGCAGATCTGGCGAGATAAAATTATATCCAATCAGATCTGACTTTACTTGAATTTCAGATCTCGTTGTATCTCATTTTATCAAATCAGACATAGTCAGATCTCCTCCATTTTTTCATGGGAAAACATCTATATATACATATATAGTTTATTTAAAAAAAATTATTTCTGGTGTCGCGACCACCAGTTAAATATTTTTAATACATTTTGTAATGCGCAATTCTTAACATGTTTTTCGCATCTTACAGTATTAGTAACATCTATATTATTTAAAGATTCGATATCTTCGTAATCTGCATCCAAAGTCTCAATTTTTAGATTTTTTCTCGCTTTATTCTCAAGCAGATCCACCAGCCATTCTCGTTTCTGGCATCCTTTGACGTACACAAGAGTCGACGTCTCGTCGCCCTCTCCAAGTACAGCCGATGTAATTAGATGTTTCGCCATGCTGTAGGGCACGTTTCCGTCCTCCCATCGTAGTCCATGGTGATTCGCAATCAACCAGAAAGCGCATGATTTGTCGGATTTCGCGAGGA
>JASTWP010003334.1:0-15000 GCA_030770255.1 Temnothorax ravouxi
ATTATTTGCACACGCGCTTTATCCTTTTCCATGAAGCGGACCGATCTTCACGCAGTATGCCGCAGTCTTAGAAAAGTCTTATGGCCCAAAGCGATTAGGCCAACGGTTTGCAAGATAACTCATATTTGATCGAGAGATGATTAAAAGTTAATACTTGTATGTTTCGGATCAAAGATATAAAGTCAATATTAATAAATAATATGT
This sequence comes from Temnothorax ravouxi, assembly GCA_030770255.1. NCBI lineage: Eukaryota > Metazoa > Arthropoda > Insecta > Hymenoptera > Formicidae > Temnothorax > Temnothorax ravouxi. The sequence goes on from JASTWP010003334.1 coordinate 205, forward strand.
TGGAAAATACGCGTATTTATATAGATATAGATAATAATATTGAGCTGCCTTAGATCTAAGCTCGGACCGTATATTGGCGATTTTTTTTTAGAATAATGATTGAAAGTTTTGTAAGTCCCCGACGGTAAATTTTTTTTCGGAAATTGGCAGTTCTCGCAGGAGTTCAGTTCGCCCCCCGAAGAGTTCTATCGAAAACTGTTATGGTCCAAAACGCTCCGACCGATATTTCAAAAGTTACAGCCCTTCAAAGTGCCACCCTCGGGACTTAGAAAATTTTTCGAAATGTGGCATCTTTGGGTGGCTGTAACTTTTGAAATATTAATCGTAGCGCTTCGGGCCATAACAGTTTTCGGTAGAACTCTTCGGGGGGCGACCAGAACTCGCGCCAGAACTCTCGTAAATAATTTTTTTTGATTTTAGGGGTGGCACTTTAAAGGGCGTAACTCTTGAAATATTGGTCGTCGTAGCGCTATAAAAAACCTATAGGGAACTCTAAACTTATCGAAATCTTTCTGAATCTACCGTAAAAAATTGATTTTTTCAAAAATTGTGGGCGCCGTGATGTTAGCCCCCGCCCTTTTTAAATAATGTTTGTGTTTCGTCATTTTAAAAAACGGAACTCTTTTTAGAAAACTATAGAGAACTTTAGAACTCATTGAATCTCTCCAGAAACTACCATAAAAAATATAATTTTTTTTTTTTCAAAAATGGGGGCACCGTAAAGTTAGCCCCCCTATTTTTAAAATGGTGTTTTTTTGTCATTTTAAATGACGGAATTTTTTTCTAAAAAAACTCTAGAGAGACTCTAGAACTCTTGCTGGAAAATCCAGAACTCTAATAATTTTTTTCAAAATTTTAAAAAAGAGGGGCTAACTTTTACAGCATGCATTCACACCCGAACGCGAATTGGCCTCCTTTTTTCAAAAGGTGTTTTTTCGTACTTTAACTCGCCAGAAACTGTTCTTAAAACTTATCAGGAAACTCTTCTATTGCCCGAGCAAAAGCGATTTAGGCCAACGGTTTGCGAGATAACACGATATTTGATCGAGCGATGATTGAAAGTTTTCTAAAAAATCCCGGGGTCAAAAAAATTTTTTTTGAGTTCCGAATAGTTCTGATGGGACTTTTGGACATTTTTCGACGAGTTGTGACGAAAAGTCTTATGGCTCAAAGCGATAAGGCTAACGGTTTGCAAGATAACGATATTTGAACGAGAGATGATTGAAAAATTTTCTTTTGCCAAAAAAATTGTTTTTAATAAAATTAAAAATTTTTTAATTATCAGGAACTCTAGGTAATCGCAAAATAAAAATCGTTTAAGGCATTCAGAACTACTCGATTTTAAAAAAAAAATTTAAAAATTTTTTTTTATTAACCAAAAGAATTTTTTTGTATCAGGTACTCTTAGATAATCGCAAATAAAGCGTTTAGGCCATTCAAAACTATTCAATCTCAAAATTTAATTTAAAAAATCGTGAAGTTGGCCTCCTTTTTTCAAAAAGTTGTTTTCGTTACCTTAATCGCTAGAACTCTTTTTAAAAACTTATCAGGAACTCTTCCTATTGTCCGAAAAAAGCCAGAACTCTAAACAGAACTATATTTGCCCGGGAAAAAATGATTAGATATAATCATATATAATTATATCTGGTATATATATAATTATATATAATTATATATGTTTTTATATGGGGTTATATCTAATTATACATGGCCACATGTGCAATCAATGGTGCCACATACAACCGATATAGCACCATATCTACTTGTATATAAATGTATATAATTTTATGTGAAGCCAGATATAATGATATGTGAGTAGTGCACTCTACATATAACTAGATATAGTATTATATACAACTATATATGCAGTCATATATAGCCAGATATATTAATGTGACTAATCTGGCGCTATATACAACCAGATATAGCACCATATCTAATCGTATATAAATGTATGTGAAGCCAGATATAATGATATATGAGTAGTGCACCCTATATATAACTAGATATAGCATTATATACAACTATATATATGAAGTCATATATAGCCAAAGTTAATGTGACTAATCTTGTCCTATGTACAACCAGATATAGCACTATATCTGTATAGATATAGATTCGCAAGTCATCATATATGCTGCAAATATTTAATCCTAAATTTAAAAATTTATTTGAATCGTTTTTATATATATTATAGATATTAAATTCAAAAATTCGTTACATAATATTATATAATTTAGTATTATAAAATAATACTGCAGGTCATGTGTATGCGTACCCGGGAAAAAAAATTATATATAATTATATATAAATATATATGATTATATATAATGCAATTATATATGAATTTTGTCTCTATATAATCATATATAATTATATATAATCATATATAATCGTATATAACCATATATAGTCAATATATATTGGAAAAAAACTGTTAACTTCGATAATAAAGCATTGATAAATTGAGATGTATATTTTTTCAAAAGCTATAGAATCAAAAGTGAAATTATTTGTTCCTTGCATACTATTACAACTTGGCACTGCTTGACATGAGACAGTGCCATATCTCTTGATACCGTTTTTATACCACTATCCGTCAAATTTTAAATACGAGAAACGAATCCTATCGAATATATATATGTATAAAAAGTTTCACATACATTTTGACATGATTATATATAAGTTCATATAATTTATATATAAAGTATATATATATAAGAATTAAGCATTTATCCATGTAGATTATATATAATTATATATAACCATATATAAACTTAAATTCGGATTATCCGATAGATGGCATCCGATAGGATTTATTTCTCGTATTTAAAATTTGACAAACAATGATATAAGAATGGCATCAAGAGACACGGCAGTATCTCACGCCAAGCAGCGCCAAGTTATATGTAAATCATTTCACTTTTGATTCTAGCTTTTGAAAAAATATACACTTAATTTATCAATTCCTTAATCAAAGTTAACAGAATTTTTTTTAAATATATAAAATATTTATTATGTTAGATATAATCACATATGATTATATATAAAATCGACCATATATGGTTATATATAATTGTATGTGGTTATATGTAATTATATACAATTATATCGGGCCATTTTTTATATCTAATTATATCTAATGTCGCTTTTATATAATTATATGTGATTATATCTAATCATTTTTTCTCGGGTGGATGATGTAGGGGAGCCAATTTCACACACTCAGATTTGATCAATAGCCTCCCAACATACCTTTCTAAAAGGTGTATTGACATGAATGGATCCCGTCTAAAAAAGAGCTCAGGTGAACGATCGCAACAAAGACAGCCTGATTCTAATTGGAAAAGACCATATCACAAGAGGGGCTCTTTGCAACTTCAGCCATTACCAACTCAGCAGTTGCAGCTTGAACCTCAAGAGCCTCTAGTACAGCAATTTTAAAATCAAGAGCAGCAATTAGAACAGCGAACACCAGCGTTACCAGAGTCTGGCTTGGACTTGAGCTGGCAGATTCCCCATGACGTGTACGGACCGCAAGGTCCAGCAGCAGTCTCAATTCTGTCTAATTTTTCCGGAAAACTGTGGTAAATTTATTTATTTACAGTTTTTGCGTAAAAAAATAGTCTAATTCTAATTACGGTTTTTTATGTTCCAGAAACCGGGTATAACACTTTGAGGTTGTAAAAAATAAATTTACAATAACAATAATATAATTTATTGAGAAATATATATCAATATATATATATATATATAATGTGTGAAGCTGCATGTAAGAAAATCTACAATAAAATCATATAGTTTTGAAATCTCAACTGTAAGTCTCTAAATATTTTCTATTAATATTTATGATATTGATGATTGAGATATTAAATAAGAGACCAAATAATTTAGAGATATGATTCTAGTGTACCTTCTAAGTTTTTAAGTTTTTTTCCATAAATAGAGATAGAATTCGACACCTAAGATGTGTGGAAACTTGCTCTACAACATTATGCAGAAGAAACTAGAATTACAACTAAATTCCAGATTAATTGATCTCTTCTTTGATAAGTTCTTTGACAAATTTTACTAACTTATCCCATTATTAGAGACAATATAGATCGATTATAAATTTTAGTCTAGTTTTACTGATTAGACTGAAATCTATAATCAATCTATATTGTTCCTAATAATGGGATAAGTTAAGAAGGCTAACCCTCACATTAAAAAACCTTGCGAAAACATTGAACAAACATCTCATCAATGACACACAGACACTTTCAAAACACTTCGTAAACGTTTATTGAGTTGTTAAGAACAAATTCTTAAACTTGCGCCAAACAGTTTTGGAACACTTTACAAACATCTGAACAATAATAAGAAAACACGTAATAAACGCAATGTGAACTGCTGCTTTAAACACCTCGTAAACATTTGCAACACTCCGAAAACCATCTACACAACACTTTCCGAACGCCTATCAAACGTAGTCGTGAACATCTCATAAACAATTACATGTTCAAATTTACATCTCATAAACAATTTAATAAATGTTTTAAAACTCAAATAAAACATTTACTCAACACTTAAGCAAACTTCTTCTAAACTTTCAATAAACATATTATTTTTGCCAGGGTTGAAGATGAAGACATTTCCTTAAGGGATATGCAAACATTGTATTGTATACTATTGGGGAGTTAAGTACGTGGAAAAATGATTGCAACCGAAAAAATTACAGATTATGTTGATCGCGTAATTCCCACCCACATAACATCGGACATTCTATGTATATGCATTTCTTCTCCATAATGTGAAAAAAATATCTTGTATATACATTGTATATACATTTTATATACATGATTTGAATATACATTATGGTATATAATATGTATATCCGTTAATGTATTTCGTATGTATATACAGCGCACAATATTAAATGTATATACATTTCATATACATGATTTGAATATACATTATGGTACATAATATGTATATCCATTAATGTATTTCGTATGTACATACAGCACACAATATTAAATGTATATACATTTCATATACATGATTTGAATATACATTATGGTACATAATATGTATATCCATTAATGTATTTCGTATGTACATACAGCACACAATATTAAATGTATATACATTTCATATACATGATTTGAATATACATTATGGTACATAATATGTATATCCATTAATGTATTTCGTATGTACATACAGCACACAATATTAAATGTATATACATTTCATATACATGATTTAAATATACATTATGGTACATAATATGTATATCCATTAATGTATTTCGTATGTACATACAACGCACAATATTAAATGTATATACATCTCATATACGTGATTTGAATATACATTATGTTACATAATATGTATATCCATTAATGTATTTCGTATGTATATACAGCGCACAATATTAAATGTATATACATTTCATATACATGATTTGAATATACATTATGGTACATAATATGTATATCCATTAATGTATTTCGTATGTATATACAGCGCACAATATTAAATGTATATACATCTCATAAACGTGATTTGAATATACATTATGTTACATAATATGTATATTCATCAATGTATTTCGTATGTACATACAGTACACAATATTAATTGTATATAATACATTTCATATATATGATTTGAATATACATTATGGTAAATAATATGTATATCCATTAATGTATTTCGTATGTATATACAGCGCACAATATTAAATGTATATACATTTCATATACATGATTTGAATATACATTATGGTACATAATATGTATATCCATTAATGTATTTCGTATGTATTATACAGCGCACAATACTGAATGTGCATGCCTTTTGCGTACGCATCATAACGCATATATTGACGGCCGTATTTTTCTCGCAAAGTCTTTTGCGTACAGGCGGTGTTTGTCGGTGTTTAAAAATATGTCGATCTGCTTACTAATATATATATCTGATAAAAAGTTAGCATATATTAGGTATTTCATAGATATCTTTAAACATTTTTATGGCATTTTTCCTATTGTGGACGAAATTATGACGTTATATGAAAAGGACGTAAATTAGACGTTCTTTTAAGGTCAAATTTAGTACATTATAATTTTATGTTTATATTTTTTTAAGTTTTTCTTAATTAATTAATCAATTAATTAAAACAGACGTTTATATATAGAATAGAATAATGTAAGTAAAAAAGTAGAAAAAGCAATGAAAAATAGTTATTGCTTTACTTTCTTTAAAATTTGTTAGAAAGGTATATTCTTTTCTTATTTCTCTTTAATTGCTGCGTTTGCAAATCATCAAAGCGCATAGAAGCATTCATACATCGCGGTATTGACGGCGCTCTACCATACGCCCGCCACGCCGTACGTAACAAACGAACGATCGTCGCATGGCGGCGGTGGGACCCGCGAACACGGCTCGCAGCTCGCACGGCGCGGACGCAGGACGCGGACGAACGCAAGATTCGCGGGATTCGGGATTCGCGGCAATACGTGGAAGACCCGTGCGCGAGCGTGGTATCTTGTCCCTTCCCCTGTGTACCCCTGTGCAACACGCGGAATCGTCTTGGTTGAGTGAACAAGGAAAGCGCGAGCGTGCGTGCATGCGCGAGTGCGAGTGCGTTCGTTCATTCCTGCCTGCCTGCTCGAGTGCTCGCTCCATCGTCATCGTCATCGTCATCGTCATCGTCATCGTCCCTGCCAGCCCCGGATCGGCCGGATCGCTACCGATCGCACACGGCGCCCACGATCCGGACGCGTGATCGCCGTACGTAACAAACGATCGTCGCGTGGCGGCGGTGGAACCCGCGGAACACGGCTCGCAGCTCGCACGGCGCGAACGCGGACGCGGACGAACGCGGGATTCGCGGGATTCGCGGCAATACGTGGAGGGTGTGCGCGAGCGTGGTATCTTGTCCCTTCCCCTGTGTGCCCCTGTGCAACACGCGGAATCGTCTTCGTTGAGTGAACGAGGGAGCGCGAGCGTGCGTGCGTTCGCGAGTGTGAGTGCGTTCGTCATCGTCATCATCATCGTCATCGTCCCTGCCAGCCCCGGATCGGCCGGATTGCTAACGATCGCGCATGGCGCCCACGATCCGGACGCGTGATCGCCGTACGTAACAAACGAACGATTGTCGCGTGGCGGCGGTGGGACCCGCGGAACACGGCTCGCAGCTCGCACGGCGCGAACGCGGACGCGGACGAACGCGGGATTCGCGGGATTCGCGGCAATACGTGGAGGACCCGTGCGCGAGCGTGGTATCTTGTCCCTTCCCCTGTGTGCCCCTGTGCAACACGCGGAATCGTCTTCGTTGAGTGAACGAGGGAGCGCGAGCGTGCGTGCGTGCGCGAGTGCGAGTGCGTTCGTTTATTCCTGCCTGCCTGCTCGAGTACTCGCTCCATCGTCATCGTCATCGTCATCGTCATCGTCCCTGCCAGCCCCGGATCGGCCGGATCGCTACCGATCGCGCACGGCGCCCACGATCCGGACGCGGACAAACGCGGGATTCGCGGCAATACGTGGAAGACCCGTGCGCGAGCGTGGTACCTTGTACGTGTTTCGTGCTTTCGTGCGCGAGTCACGTTTCGCGTTGTATACAGTGTGACATCGGCTAATAACCGCTGGCTCAGTAAAATCACGTAAGTACATATGTAATAAATATTTAAGTTAAGTATAATAATAATAACCCTACTCCCTCCAACCATGCCCTTTCGTGTCCCATGAGTTTCAAAATTTCGGTGGGACACGAAAGTGCATGGTTGGAAAATTACGTCAGTGTTGTGTGAAAGCTATATTAACATTTTGAAAAACGCGTGGAACTCGAAAGTGCATGGTTGGAGGGCTAATGTGTCAGAAAAAACGTTGGAGGAAATAGGTATAATATTATTATATATTTAGATGTAATGTTAAGTAAAAAAAAAGCGGAATTATCACTAGTGGCAATTTATCATTAAAAAGCAATATATATTTTATAGCGACGTATAAACAGATGCCTTAAACGATGCAATGAATTGCCATATATGGAGTCGTTAGAGTCGATATTCTATTGTTCGATCGTTATTCTCCCGCGCTTCTAGAAGTCTCTCGGTCCGCGCGCACGTTCGCGTTCGCAGTGTCCGCCAACTTCCTACCTCTACCGGCAAAATTTCTATTGAGATTTTTCGAAGATAAGTATATATCATAACATACATAGTATACACTTCTATATCGTGTTTTTTATTCTTTTGGCCTCTGTATAATTTGCTTTTTTTTTCTTATAATCTTCTCATAACCTCTTTAACCATGGACAAGCTTAATCAAACAAGGCATAAAATGAAGTTCTCTAGAAAGCTTAAAAAAAAAATTAATCAATCTTTAGCAATAATTTACAACGAGCCCGAGTCATCTCTCGATTCTCATAACATTAATATAGATAATAATAGTATTCAAGATATCGCAAATGATAATAACGATAACGCAATGTTGCAACAAAGTTCATGCGACAATGATGTAGATAGCGACGATGATATTAATATTTCATGTAACAGTGAATTATTTAATAATACGGATTATGATATTAATAACATATCATGTAGTAATACTAGGCATGTTGAGAATCCTATAAACGAAGTATCGCTATGTACGGATATAAGCTCGAAAATAGCCAAATGGGCTGTAAAAGATAATATAAAATTGTCAGCATTGAGAAATCTACTCCCCATTATACGTGAAATACCTGGTTGTGACAATGTACCAAAAGATCCGAGAACGCTTTTAAAAACACCTAGTAACATAGTCATAACACCTTTAGCTGACGGATCATATTATTATTTTGGCATAGAAAAAACTTTAAATTTATTTTGTATAAATTATAAAATCAACATACAGCCAAATGAAGAGTTTTTGTTAGCTGTTAATATTGATGGCTTACCCTTGAGTAAGAGTACTAATAGTTCATTTTGGCCTATTTTGTGCTCAGTAAAATCAATAGAAATACTTATAAAACATGTGTTTTTAATTGCTTTGTATCATGGTTCAGGAAAGCCTACTAACGAGTTTTTTAAAGATTTTGTTAATGAGTGTATCCATTTATCGACCAACGGAATATTAATAAATTCTTGTAGATATACTTTTCGAATTTTTATGTTAATTTGTGATTCACCTGCAAAATCATTTGCTTTAGGTATTAAAAGTCATACAGGCTATTTTTCATGCACAAAATGTAATCAAGAGGGTGATTTTTTAAATAATGTATTGTGCTTTACTGAGACTGAAAATTTACGCAAGAGAACCGATAGTTCATTCAGAACTATGGCTCAACCAGAGCATCATACTGATAGAAGCATGCTATTAGATATACCACATTTTAATATGATAGACAGCGTACCAATAGATTACATGCATAATCTTATACTAGGTGTTGCGAAAAGAATTACTTGTCACAGCCGATATGGCTGGATTCATGGTAAACCACCTCACAAATTACGAGCCCGTGATATTAATAACATTACCGAAAATCTTATAAGATTAAAGCGATATATTCCTCGTGAGTTTTCTAGAAAAACGCGTTCTATACTTGAATGTAAAAGATATAAAGCTACAGAATTTAGATTATTTTTGCTATATACTGGTCCTATAGTTTTAAAAGATGTTCTGCCGCGTAAAATCTATAACAATTTTATTACATTAAGCCTTGCAAGTTCTATAATGATAAGTCAATATTACTCAAAATTAGAAAATTATGTATTGTATGCTCATGATTTGATGAAACATTTTGTTTGCCAATCCATTAAAATTTACGGTCCAGATTTTGCATCACATAACGTACATAACTTGTTGCATTTAAGTGAGTGTGTAAAATTATACGGTTCGCTTGATAATTTCAGTGCCTTTCCTTTTGAAAATTTCATGCAATATTTAAAAAAAAAGGTTCGTAAATCTGCTCAGCCTTTACAACAGGTTATACGTCGCGTGATTGAAGAAGGCAATAATACTGAATGTAATATTACAAGCAATGATTCTGTCAAATTACGAATAGAACATTTCAATGGGCCTTTAATTAATAATTGCACATCTCCACAATATAGACAAGCACAGACAAATCATTATTGCTTAGATATTTCAAAAATAGGCGACAGATTTGTAGAATTAAAAAATAATTTTATTATTGAAATTAAGAATATCGCTTCTTGTGAAAACTCCATATGTATAATAGGATACAGGTATAGCAAGCAAGATGATTTTTATTTAAAACCATGCTCGTCGTCCTTATTTGATGTTCAGTTTATAAAAAAGGAGAATAATTCACTTGAAGCATGGAATATTGATTTCATCAAAAGAAAATTGGTAGTGTTACCTTACAAAAATAAACTAGTTTCATTTCCATTGCTACATATGTAAATGGATGAATGTATTCAATTTGTAATTATTGTTAATTTTAAATATTTTGTATGCATATTTAAATATATATATATTTTTTAATTATAGAATATTGAAGATGCCTTGGCTCGTTGTAAAGTTTGATCCTGAAGATACAGTGGAAGCTGTACCAAACACGTGGTATGTTAAAGACAAGTCAAAATGTTATTGGCCACCAGAAGATACTGCAAAGAATGTCATAAAAGATTTAATTAAAAAGAAGCGATCTCCTGAAGCAAATTGGATACTCTATGGAGCTATTGTATTGGGTTGTTATGGTAAAGTACATATCTTATAAGTATGAAAATATGTTATTATAAATTATAATATACTTTGCACATTATTAAGTTATATTAATAAAATGTCTACAATACAAGAATATATTGAGCATATTTTATATTTTACAAATATATTTGTACTTGTGTTACAATGTAAAAGAACTTTTATTTGCATTGCTCAGTTAGGTCTTCAAATAGAGTAGAATTTATAATTATTATATAATATATAAATTTATTTTATTTTAATATGTTATTTTAATTGTATTATAAATTATACATGTATTATAAATTGTATTATAAATTATTTATACTTATGACTTATATTTTTACAGACGATTATAAAGAAGCACAAAAGGAAAGCTACTAAAGCTATAAAGAAGAACACAGATAATCTTTCTTCCAACAATGAAAATTTAAAACAGAAACATAGTATTAGTAAAAAAAATAAAAAGAAAGGCCGTAAAAGAGTTGAATATAGTGAATATGAATCTTCTTCTGAGGCTGAAAAATTTTCATCAGATGACTCAATGTATCCTCAATTAAAGAATAGTAAGTAAAGAATATGGCAATCATATAATATTACATTTACGCGTATTATTTGCAAAAATTAATAGCCCGCGTTTATTGGACATATTAAAAGATAATTGAAAAAGATTATATTACATTATAAAAAAGTTCTATAGTAATAAACAGAAGTGATAATTTCTTACGCCAGTGTATAGAATAATAATTAAGAATGTTTAACTCTACTTAACTGGTAATATAACGTCTTTTCGATATGAACGTAGAAACACCGTGAGCCAACTTGGTTTGTCGGATTCACACTTTTTCCGCACTTTTTCCGGATCGTATTGAGACATTATTAATTTCTACGTTTATATCGAAAAGACGTTATATTGCCAGTTAAGTCGAGTTAAAAATTCTTAATTATTATTCTATAGTAATATTTACATTGCATAACATATTTAATTATGCATACATTGCTTTATTACATGTACAGAAGAAGCAGATATGGTCGAAAATGTTGTATTTACTAACCAGGGCAATGTTTATAATAAAGGTAATTAATAACAGAAAATATTATATATAAAAAATGTACAGAGTAACGTAATTCAGAAAGTTTACTTTTTATGAAAACTTTTTATGAATGCTTTTTTTTCTATACATGTATAAAAGAAAATTTAAATTACATGAGAAGTAATTATGTCTACATTTTTTTAAGCGAGAAGCATAGAAAATCAAAGTAATAATAATAATAACGATAATTCAACAATTGCTTCTACTACCTCTTGTGCTACGTCTTCAGTAAAAGCAACACTGCAGTATAAATCTCCTCTGGCTTTGGGACATGGTACTGGTAAGACATATTTCGTATGTTACAACATACTATTTCACAACACCTCCAGAGAAAGTTCGACTTTCCATGCCTGTAGAGAGGGCCGAAAGTGACCAATTTCACGCCAGGACGGCATAGCGGGAGGAAAGTGAGCACTTTCCTCCCTAGGGAGGAAAGTGGCCACTTTCCGCCCGTTAATGCCGCCCTGGCGTGAAATTGGTAACTCTCGCCTCTCTCTAGGCATGGAAGTCGAACTTTCCGTAAAGATATTGTGAAAAATAACGTGTGCACCTCGGGTTGAAAGCTTCTTCAGACTCGTGTGATTGCCGCCCTTGCCTTCGGCTCGGGCGGCAAACTTCACACTCGTCTGAAAAACGCTACTTTCGCCTCTTGGTGCAGAATATACTATTAAGTATGCTCATTTGTATGTATGTGCAAACGGCTGTCATTAATGCCTTCCACCTGAAGGCATAGTACATGTAACGTGCACTATAGAAATCCCCAGAACACAGCTAGGAAAGCATTAATGACGCCGTCTGTACAATTATATAAAATTATAACTACTATTTACATTTTAGATTTTGAAAAACGAGTTTTTAGAGAATTACATATCCTCAGCCTAAAAATTGATGACATTTCTGAAAGTGTAAATGTGCTAGTAAAAAATAAGGCAGATGAATCACAAAGTCTACATACACATAACAAAGTTCCCGATATTGTAGAATCATTTCCAGTAAATGAGGAGTCTTTGGCTCAATTAGAAAATTGGCTAACAAGCTCTGAACAGAACAGAACTAATTTGGTAAGAAAATTCTTTTCTTCACAAAAATTTATAAAATATGATATTTATAAAATTTATAAAATATAATAATGTATTAAAAAGAGTTTAATTTAAAAAAATTATATATTAAGTCGATATACTTAATAGTGTCATCCGATGTCTAATTTTAATAATTTTTATATATTTTACTTCCCACATTTAATAAAATCAGCCTAAATGTATTAAATTTACATTGTTGTTTTACATATAAATATATAAAAGAGTATTATTAATAGAGATCATATTATAACATAATATTATTAAATACAATATTTATAAATTAATTAACGTATTTTACTTATTAATTTACTTTGATATTAATTGATTATGTACATTATCAATTGATTATTTTACGACTGAAGACTTTGTAAGTCATAGCGTGACTTACCGATTTTATTATGTGACAAATATATTTATAATTGTTATTAATTTGATATCCTTTTTTGCTCGTCTTCTTGGTCTTATTTTGTAAATACGAGCCAATTCTTTGAATTTAAATAATTTTAATATGTTTAGCAAAAAAACATGTCTAATTTGGTGTTTTGAAAAATATTGATTGACATTTGATAACTACCCTGAAATTTAAAATTCACGGTAAATTATATAATTGCAAATAAAAAATTTTGTATGCGTATGCGTAACTCTATAAAAATTGATTTATTATATATATTCTAATTGTATGTGTGTGTGTGTATGCTAGTAAAGACAATTCTTTAAAACAGCATGTATGTGATAATAAAAAATATTTAATAAATTTTGAATTAAATTGGATAGTATCTAATCTAATAAAAATATTAGATAATTTGCATTTTTTTCATTATTGCAGTCTCAAAATCTAAGTCGCATCGGAGGATCAAATGTTAAAGATATTGTAAGAAGAATAATGTATCGTGTTTTCACCAATGAAGTTGGCATGTGTTATTCCTGGGAAGGAGCTAAAAAGAAAAAAGCTTTCAAAAATTTGATTATTGCAACTACTATTTTTTGTAAGTTTTATTAATTTCTGTTATATTACTATTATTAAATAGTTTTTATTAAGTTTTTCTGATTCTGTCACGGATATTATATTACTAATAATAAAGATTTGGAAATTAAGGCTCCTGGGTACTCGCCGCTTCTATCCTTATTGTTTGATGACGTCAGAAGCGGAATATTTTCGAAGTGTGCTGAAGCAATCTAAAGTGTTATTTTATGAAAATATCTTTTTATTTGGAAATTGTGCACGCAAGGATTCTCAACGTGTTATTTCTTGTTTCTGATGTCATCAAACAAGGATAGAAGCGGCGAGTACCTAGAAGCCTTAAGATGTGTTTGCTAATTTGTGAATATTTTATAGCTGCTGTACGACATAACAAAAATACTCAGAACTGCACAGATTTGGAAATAATCGATGTTATAAAAGCATGGCTTGTTAGGAGCAAGGAATCGTTTTAACAATAATAACAATAAAAATAAAGATACAGCTGACGAAAGGAATAGAATCAGTCAATAATGTAGAAAATCCGGATACACAAAGTTCGCAGCGTAAGGATTAATTCAGGAAGCATTTGAAATAGAAAAAGATGTATGTTACTGATATATACATATATATATTTTTTTTCCATGTCATATTTAAATACTTTTACGATAAATTTGTTTTTCGATTTGAACTGATATTATTAAATCGGACAGGACTGCATGCGTTAAATTGTATTGATCCAAATTAGAGTCTCTTGTATTCCAATTATATTTTGCATTTCAATGAGTTATTTACTAAAATGTGTTTAAAATTGTTGCAGATGACGAAGACGCTCAAGCGTCGGCGGTTTAAGTGGTCCACGAATTTCACCGAGTTCCGATTACCGTTTTAGTTAATTTCGTCATACTGTTTCTTTTACACGGTCAAAGGAGAAATCGTTTCTGGATGATACCATACACGAGCCGTTAAACGAAAAGAGAATGCATGGGAGATCGAC
>JASTWP010003334.1:20000-25946 GCA_030770255.1 Temnothorax ravouxi
AAGCTGTGTTCTCCATAACTATTCCGCGTTGTCCGAGATATTTTTCAAATTGTCCGTTTTTGTACTCGCTACTATTGTCAGAACGCACAACCTTCACGTTTGTACCAAATTTGTTCGTCACTATCTTTTCATAGAGCGCGAACTTCTCAACGACTTCGTCCTTGTGTTGTATAAAGTATACGTAACAAAAACCCGAAGCGTCGTCGATGAACGTTACGTGATAGTTCGAGTGACCGAGTGACTCGACTTGTACTTTTCCACTCACATCGATGTGAACAACTTCGCCCGGTTTTGTGTCTCTGTCTCCGCGACTGGTTTTAAACGGTAACACGTGTGCCTTCCCGAACTGGCACGGTTCGCAAAAAAACTTGTCCGCGTTTTTAATTTGTACTCCTGCAACGAGGTTATTTTTCACCATGTCGCTGAGTGCTCTACTACCGACATGTCCGAGCCGCTCATGCCACACTTTTAAGTCGACAGTGGCCGCGTTCGCTTCACTTGACACTCCCGGTATCAGCACTCGGAAAAACATGCGATACATTGCATTGTTTTGTTTGACACCGACTGCTTTCACTTCATTTTTGAGTTTGACTATCACTTTCGAGTCACTGAACTGGACGTCGAAGCCTTTTCCGGTACATATGCCCACTGAAAACAAGTTTTTCTTCAACTTCGGCACGTACAACACACCTTCGATGCGTCCGGTGCTCCATCTTCCGTCGACGAGTTTCTCAATTCGAATTGTGCTTTCGCCGCCAACTTCGCATTTGCAACCATTTCCTAGCACGACCGTGTCGCCCTTACTCGGGTGAAACTCTTCAAACCACTCACGTCGGTGAGAGATGTGTCGTAACGCCCCACTGTCGGTTAGCCAGGCGTCCTTGTTATCAACCTCGAGTAATCGCCGCACTTGTTCTGTCGACGGATCCGCGTTTTGTTTCGGCGGTTGCTTTTCCGTTCTCGTCTCGTCTTTTGTGACCACAAACGCATACTCTCGCGATCCACTTCCGTCTCGGTCACCGCGTTTTTTGTTTTTTGACGGACAATCCCGCGTGAAATGTCCTTTTTCTCGACACTTGTAGCACTCGACGTCTTTCTTTGAACGTCTATTCTTTGAAGTTCCGGAAGACTGCGATTTGTTTTTCGCACCGCTGCTCTTCGCAACTGTCAACGCTTCCGTGACGTCACTTCCATTTGCAAGCCTCGCTTCTTCCCGGATGAGTCTGTCCGTTAGATTCTCTATGATCTGTCTCCCTTTCTCGACATTGTCCCACACAGTTTGAAAAGCGCCGAATCTTGGCGGCAATGTCGCTAGAATTTTCACCATCACGGTGTGGTTCGACATCGCCTCTCCAACGTCTCTCAGCTGTTTTTATAAGAAATCTAAACATCAGTCCAAAAAGCAGACATGAGCACATGATATAGTACACCTTTTTTTTTAACATTTTTGAAGCGCTGTCAATTGACAACGCAGAGGCAACATGCTGGCAGACCATTTTTCTGTAGTCCTTCACATTGTCTTTAATCGAACAATTTAGGTCTGCCAAGTGTGCACTTCATATACACTTTTTTAAATAATAAAAAAACTTAAAAAATTGATTACTACAAAAGTCAGCCCTGGATGTCTGCCTCTTCGATTTTCTTCGTTTTCAGAAGGATTCTGAACATCAGCCTCAGAGGCAGACATGAGCAAATCATATAGTACCTCCTTTTTTTTTTTACAAATTCGAAGCGCTGTTAATTGACAACGTAGCGCTACCATGGTGGCAGACACGGTCCTTAATGTTTCTTATGGTACAATTATAGCTATTAATAATGTCTGCCACATGAGCAAATTATATAGAAATTTTGCTCGCCAGTTCCCTGTCTATATAAGAGAACGGCATAGCAATAGTTTATCTTGTCTGTCGCGGAAAGTTCGATTAATATTGATTAACCTACGTTTGCTTTTCAGTTAGTTTTACATTGTTTTACATTTTTTTCGCTTTAATTTTAACTGTAGAGTATGACGTTTTTTCTAAAATTAAAGCAAAAAAAAACAACTGTCGCAACCAACAACGTAGAACTACGTCTACTGTCAGTTTAGAAACATACATAACTGGAAGAGGCATTGAGCATCGAGCCTGTGTCCGACATCGTGCGAAAGAGAAACGTTAATTGTGAGACTAGTTCATGTTATGGCGACCCCGCCTGCTCTCACATCGCTTCGTTTATACTGGTTTATACATTTGAAACCTTCGATGTTCACTCGTTTGTCGTCGTTCAACCAAGTTTCGTTCAAAGCTAGCAAATCTATTCTCTGTAAAATAATGTCACTCTCTAAGTCAATACTGTGTGTTCTCAGACTCTGAACATTGAAGCTCATTATCGAATTGCTAGCATTATATAGAAATTGTTTGGCTTCATCACACACAGTTTTGAGTTTGTAATTGCGTAAACGTTGCAATTCGTTCCTCAGCTGTATTATCTTTTGCGAGTTAGTGCCCTTGGAATGGTAGAATTTGTAATCGTCAGTATCGTTAGTCAGATACAAGCCGTTGATAGATGTAACTCGTGATAGTGCTACATACACGAGCTGTTGGTCTTACCTCTTGTGATAGTTAAATACAATTTCGTTGAACATGCCTCCTTGTGATTTGTAGATGGTCAAGCCGCATGCCGGTGACAACGGAAATTGAATTCGTTTACACTTTATTTTAGAAGTGATGGAGATGGTTGCACGTCTCTTTGTTATTGGAGTCCACTCTTTAAACAATACTCTTCATCTGCTGGCAACCAACGGTCTCGATTTCAATCTCAACTTAGCTCCTATGTTATTGTTTTCGAACTGTAGCCACACTCGCTTGAGCTTTGTTTCATCTTCTTCGTCGTACTCTAAATATTTCACTTTACCAATGGCCCCATTTACTAGCCCATTTTCGACGTTAATGTTACATTTTACTATAAACGGTCTGCTTACGCAACATGTACGGTAAACCATCGCATTCGGTGACACTCAGTTTGTACAGTTTCGTCTTTGCACTAACCAGCTCTTCGTCACTACAGTAGCCTTGAATTATATCATTACATTCACTGGTACACATTGAGTCTATTGCTCCTATGTTGTATTTGTCAGCTTCACAATTGCGATGGTAGAGGCGTATGGCACCAGGGACATGCTTGTTACACCACTCTACAGATCTGAAACGATTCTCCAACAAATTGTTCTCGTCGTTTGTCAATACTTCTCCGTTACCGATTTTGGTGAGTATGGTGGAGAACACTACATCGCTCTGTCTCATCACTCTTGTCAAAGCATAGAAATATAGCGATTGCCAAAGGACTGCGCCGTTAATAGAGTCTCTCAGCGGTTTGAAGATGGCTCTACCGTTTACGGGTGAAAGTTGTCTAAGATCACCACAGAAGATGATATTCATTCCGCCGAATGGATCGTCAAAGTTACCCGTAATATCGCCCATTCTACTATGTATCTTGTCAAGTATGTCGGCGCCTATCATGCTAACTTCGTCAATAAACACAACTTTAACACCAGCAAATGCGTTGCGATAACGTCTGTATTAAACCGGGAGCCCGCGATAAAATTTGTGTCAAATCTTGTTCACCGCCATATTAATAAAATTAGTTGTTTTAATCGAGTAAGAAAGGTAATATTGCTGAGGTCGGTCGGCGGGACATAGATGCAGAAAATTATAACGAACATGTAATTTTCGAAAGTGTCCTTGTCAAATCTTATTTAATCTAATATTCTGAATCTCATCGTCACTGTCTGAATCCTCAGAGGAGGAGTTCAAATTTATATCTGAATAATTTAATTCTAAGTCGTCCATAGAATGACCGATTTCATCGTCATCCATTTCCTCTGATTGATCTGAAATTACATAATTCATGAATATTTGCTAAGAATTGTAGAGGAATCAATTTTAAATAACAATACAATACCTTCATTTTCTTCATTCGGATTCTCCACGACGATGTCGTCGATATTTATTGGCATTTGATCGCCTTCAAACCATTTGAAAGAGCATGTGTCCTCCTCTAATTTCCAACCAAATCTTTCCATCATGAGATGATTTATCTGTTGTCTGTGCGCGTTTCGCCAAATGTTTGCAGATATAGATGGATCTCAGAATGTGTTGTTTTAATTCTGCTTTGCTAGGAGGTAGCACTGACCCATCAAAGTTTTTGTTCGTCATTTTGAAAATGTTCTCTTTATCACTTAATTTGTAAGTTTTACAAAAAGCCGCGACTCTCGCTTCATTAATACATTTCAAGTTTACAATAACCGTAAATTTTACATACATTACTCTTTCGAACGCTACAATTGAGGTGTCAATGTTCAACTCGGTGACATTACAAAAAGTCTGAATGAATTTTTGTTGGTTATAGAAATAAAGCGTACGCGATTCCGTGTAGAAAGAAGTAAAGTCTTTAATAAAACAGAAAAGTATTACATGTATATGGCATGTGCGAGCGGTACAGAGGCCATACTACGACTACGTAGCGCAGACGATGTACGTACGCGGTCGCGTTAGATCACGCTCGATCTGCATTCCGCTGACACCTGCCGTATGGAGACAGGAACTACTGTCTCCCGTTGTCGCCGTGAAGCAAGATAAACTGTTATATTCTAATACTTCCACCGTTTGCGTGCTTCACATCCAGAATGTTGAGTTTTGAACACAAATACTCGAGACGATTTTTAGTTAAACCTTTGGTAAATAGATCAGACAGCTGTTTATCCGTGGAAATGTATTTCACATCGATCTGTTCGTTTTCGACTTTTTCTCTAATGAAATGGAATTTTACATCAATATGTTTTGTTCTCTTGTGGAATGCGGGATTACGTATTAAGCGAATTGTGCTTTGATTGTCCACGAACAAGGTGGTTGGATGCTTTGGATTGCAACCTAGATCGGTTAACAGCTGTCTGAGCCATACGACTTCTTTACAGGCTGTCGCAGCAGCCACATATTCCGACTCAGTAGTACTGAGTGTCACTAGTTTTTGACGTTGGGACGACCACGTTATTAACGAATTGTTTATGCAGAACGCGTACCCGGTTGTGGACTTGCGCGTGTCCACGTCCCCGGCGAAATCCGCGTCGGAATAGCCGCATAAGTTCATATCTTCTTGACTTCCACCGCATTCGTACAATATTCCATGGTTGGCCGTACCGATTAAATACTTGAAAATTCTCTTCACGGCCGACCAGTGGCTGTGATTGTGTTTACTGCAGTATCTACTCACGAGGTTGACCGCGTAACTAATGTCTGGCCTTGAAACTGGAGCGAGAAACGTTAGGGAGCCTACAGCTTCTCGGTACGGTACATTCGTGATGCTGTATTCTTCGGATTCGACCTGACTAAGCGCGGTATTCGGATCGGTAGGTACACTATTACTCTTTGCGTCGGTCATTTTGAATTTGTTTATAATATCTTTGACATACGAACTCTGATGTAAAAACATCGTTTTTGCAGCGCGATCTCTTTCTATCTGAACGCCAACAAACATACTCGCATCACCTTCAGTAATTTCGAAGGATTGTTTTAAGTACTTAAGAACTGTATTTATGCATTTTTTTTATTTACTCGCGACTAAGCCATCGTCAACGAATACCACTAGGTAGACCTTGTGACCGCATATTACAGCGACATAAACACATGTGTCCACTTGACTCGCATGGAAATTGAAGCGTTTTAGAAAGTCACTGAATTTTTTGTTCCAACAGCGAGGGGCTTGTTTCAGCCCGTACAATGATTTGTTTAACTTACACACCACGTTGTCACTCACGTTGACCTCCAGGCCTTCAGGGATCTTCATGTGGATTGTTTCTTTTAAGTCGCCGTAGAGGAAGGCCGTCTTAATATCGAACTGCGACATCTCCAGGTCGAGGTGGGTCACCAGACATAGTATAACTCGCAACGAGTCATACCTCACTACAGGGGC
>JASTWP010003335.1:0-25920 GCA_030770255.1 Temnothorax ravouxi
AAAATAAAAAATAGAAAAATTGTTAATCTTTACATTATTTTTACCCATTTGCATCACGTCTACATGTTATTTAAAAAAATTTGACAATTATACCATTCGATAGAGTAAAGATTCAGCTTTAAAGAATCTGTTTTTTGAATTGCGATACGATGATTTTTAACGGAATTATGAGCAATCAAAGTCAAAATGCTTATTTCTTATTAAATCCGCGATAACTCAATAACAAAAAATCGTAGAAACGTTTTTAAAAAACGATTTTGTAGGGAAAACTTCAAGCTTTCACATTAGGACATCGTAAATTTTTGCAGACATTTTTTGGGCACGTGACAAGCTCACAAAGTGAGAAGAAAATTTACCATTTTGTCCAGCACGTAGTTTTCTATACCTACATATGTAAAAATTACAAGACTCACAGAAACTAAAAAATAATAGTGACCTTTTGAAAGTAGAGATTTTAAGCTTTAAAATTTTCTTTTTATACTTAAATTTTGTTTACTTTTAAGAAAGTTACAGTTGCTTGAATTTTGCCTATTTTTAAAGAAAAATTAAGTGTTCCTCTAATTTTTGTGAGGAGTTTATATAAGTCTAATATTTGTTTTTCTATACATCTAAAGGATGTAGCTACATTATAAAATAATATACGATATTATAAAATATTGCAAAAAAATTGTTTTTAATCAGTAGATATTTGAAAAGGCGGACAACTCGCCGGTCTTCTCATAGTTGAAGGAAAACAAGGTGCATGTGCTCTCTTGTGCATTCTTCTCTAATAACCAATGAGTGCATTGGACCAAGCGGGAGACGTTGATGATATGGGCCAATAGAAGGCCACGTAAAGAATATCTATTATATCCAATAAGGCGTTTGCATGGTCCAGTCGCAACGTCTGCGTATCCCTTTAACGAACACACCTTATTTTCCTTTTACCATGGGTCTGCCCTAGTTCTTTTGTCAACCACTAGATGGCTAGTCAGGATTTTCTGAAATTTTAGTTTAACTGTTTTTTTCATAATGCTTTTGTACCTGTTTTATAGTATATATATATAGCTATCGGAAAAACATTCTAGACTTTATGACTCTCTAGTGGACCCGACACTGGTTCCTTAGATTACAGACTCGTAATTGACTGTTTTCTCGATAATGCTTTTGTACCTGTTTCATAGTATATATATAGCTATCGGAAAAACATTCTAGGTTTTATGGCTCTCTAGTGGACCCGACACTGGTTCCTCAGATTACAGACTCGTAATCCGAGGAACCAGTGTCGAGTCCACTAGAGAGCCATAAAGCATTTTTTTTGCGTAGGATGAGAAAATACCTATGCATGATGCCTCCTCGGGGGGAGGGCTTATACATGCGTCTCTGTGAAGTTGGCACCTCACTTTCAAAAATCGAAAGTTTTATCAACAGTTCCATTTGCACCCGCAATAGTTCTACAGTTCTTGATAGGTTTTAAAAATAGTTCCGTTGATTTAGTTAAAAAAAATGAATTTTGAAAATATAAGGTGCTAACTTCTCGTAGCACCTCATGTTTCGAAAAAATTAATTTTAAACATGATATTTTATAGTTTTTGAAGAGTTTTACAGTTTCTGATAGGATTTAGCAATAGTTCCGGTTATTAAATATTTTAAAACAAAGGACCCCGCACAAAAACCTATGGAAATGGGTTCTCGGCGAATTTGTCTGAAACTTTGGGAAAATGTTGTTCATGTCATCCCGATCAAAAGTTCTCATGGCAACAACTCTCTTTAAAACAGTATTTCAGCTCTAAGAGATCTCAAAGATGGATATTTTATCACGCGATCACAGATGATTTTACCCATTCAGCTTTCAGAATAATGATTGTGGTGTGTGTGTGTGTGTGTATATATATATTTTCATGAATTGAGGACAAAATCGGTCCTTTTTCAGGGCCATAATGATGTGCAAAATCCGATCGCGCAACCTTCTTGCGGTGCACATTGGATGACGCTAATGCCGACGGTTCATATTGTTATTACTGTTATTCATCAATACATTAGGTTATTAGATTTTATGGGTTATGCAATACACACACACACACACACACACACACACACAATCATTATTCTGAAAACTGAATGGGTGAAATCATCTGTGATCACGTGATAACATATCCATCTTTGAGGTCTCCTGGAGCTAAAATACTGCTTTAAAGAAAGTGTTGCCATAAGAACTTTTGATCGGGATAATTTGAACATTTTCCCAAAGTTTCAGACAAATTCGCCGAGAACCCATTTCCATAGGTTTTTGTGCGGGGTCCTTTTTAATCTGACCGCGAGCACCTCAAATTTTAAAAAAATTGATTTTTACCATAAAATTATATAGTTCTCAAAGAGTTTTACACTTCCTGATAGGTGTCAGCGACAGTTCCGGCCTTTCATTATTTTTAAACAATTTTTTAATTTGACCGCCAGCACCTCATCTACGAGAATTACGGGATGCTGACAATTTCGATCATTTTCTTCAGAGTTCTCGGCAGTTCTCACATAGTTTCGAGTATTTAAATACGTTTTGACAAGAGTTCCAGCTATTTACTATTTTTAAACAATTTTTTAATTTGACCGCTAGCAACTCATCTGCGAGAAATACGGGGTGCTGACAATTTTGATCGTTTTCTTCAGAGTTCTCGGCAGTTCTCACATAGTTTCGAGTATTTAAATACGTTTTGACAAGAGTTCCAGCTATTTACTATTTTTAAACAATTTTTTAATTCGACCGCTAGCACCTCATCTACGAGAAATACGGGGTGCTGACAACTCCATCGTTTTCTTCTGAGTTCTCGGCAGTTCTCACATAGTTCCGAGGATTTAAATATGTTTTGACAAGAATTCCAACTATTTACTATTTTTAAACAATTTTCTAATTTGACCGCTAGCACCTCATCTACGAGAGTTACGGGGTGCTGACAACTCTGATCGTTTTCTTCAGAGTTCTCGGCAGTTCTCACATAGTTTTGAGTATTTAAATACGTTTTGACAAGAATTCCAGCTATTTACTATTTTTAAACAATTTTTTAATTCGACCGCCAGCACCTCATCTACGAGAAATACGGGGTGCTGACAACTCCGATCGTTTTCTTCAGAGTTCTCGGCAGTTCTCACATAGTTCCGAGTATTTAAATACGTTTTGACAAGAGTTCCAGCTATTTAGTATTTTTAAACAATTTTTGAATTTGACCGCCAGCACCGTATTTACGAGAAATACGGGGTGCTGACAAAGATAAAAATATAGATAAATATAATAACCTAGATAACCTAGATAAATATTATATAAAAAATTAAAAGTTATTAGATGTGTTTAATAAAGCCTGCTATACAGAGAGAGACTAGTTTAGAGTTTGAATGTTGATTATTAAATTTAATATTGATTATTAAATAATTTAATTTTAAAGTCAAATATATTATTTTAGTATTACAAAATTGATTTAGTATTACAAAATATAGTAACGAAGAAGTAACGAATCGTTACTATCGTAGTATCAATAATAATAATGCGTTATTTTTTAAAATTAGTAACGAGTAACGGTAACAAATTACTTTTTGCAAAAAGAAACGATAATAGTGACGCATTATTTTTGTGAAGTAATGTTTTTAACTCTGAGACTACATCTCTGAAGTAGCTGCTTACATTTATGTTACACCCTGTATAAGAAAAAATTATAAAAATAAATTTTAGATCGAAATCCTAAACATTTACCCAAATAAAATTTTGTTGTTTTTTTTATCGAGAACGCTTATTAGGTGACAAAGCAGCTAACAAGTCATGCCTTCTAACAGAGAGACTAATAAACTAATATAAATTTTAGGTCTAGTGTAGTGCTACTAACCTCTCATATCTTAAAAACGATAACGTTTGAAAAGTTAGTCTGGTTAAATTTTGTCCATGGTGTAGGGTTTCGGAGAGTTAATTAATGTGCCAATTTTCAGTTAACACTCACTGCCACGTGTATCATTTACGATACACCTAACTTAACCTAACCTAACCTAACCAGGCAGGCCATGTGTATCGTAAATGGTATACCGAGTAATCAGGCCAATCATTGATGCATATGAAATGCATTTAACGAATATGCATCAGAATGCTACAAATTGATATCTTGCAAGAGTCACTCAAGTCTGAAATCGATTAATTTTCAAGTATTAACACATCCGCGTCAAGTTTATAGATATAGACACGATAGATCGTATCGTCAATAAGATTTTCAAGCGAGTATTCTTGCGAGATAAATCAATTTAGATTACGAAGGTGAGGGGAACTGACTCGCACAAACTGTGACGTGAGTTGCATCGGGAGTGAGACGTGACGTTTTCGCGGAAGCAGCTAATCCCGCGGAAAAGTTACTTTCTCGAACAGTTTAAACGCGGATCCGTCGTCGACCGGACTAATTAAAATTAAACTGATTTGAGTCGTTAGAGTGGACGTTCCGCAATTCGGTCGCATTGCACAACGGCTCGTTGCCCGCGCGCATTTCTCTCGTGTGATTCGCAATGCGTCCCATCACACGCGACTTCGTCAAGTCTGTGGATTGAAATAAATGAAGACTGTTCACTACATATCGACCTTGGTGAGAAGGAGATTGAAAAATATCCCAATGCGGAAGCGACGCCGCTTGATTGCCCGTTCGCTCGTTTTGTAAAAAGGCTGGAACGAACGGTGCTATAAAGGCTAATCTGATACGAAGGGAGCGATGACATTGAAATGATGCGATTTTTTTTCTCAGGGGTTCATATCTTGCGTTCAACCGGCAAGACGAAGATACTTATTCCGCGATCGATAGAATTCGCCGCGGGGATGAAAGTCTTACTTTAGTCAAATCGGTTGATTTAAACACGTGATATAATTTTAGCATAGTATTTTTATTCAGACCGATTTAATGTATATTTCTATATTTAATAAATCTCCATATTTAATAAATCTTATATTTAAGTGTATTAAAAACATATTAACGCAAACACTCTTACTTGGTATGCACATATAAGAGCTATTTTTGTTGAAGTAAAATCCAGCTGGTTATTACGCAAAATATAATAGCATTTTAAGCAACTTATTTTCTATGTTAATATGTTTAATTTTTTTGTTTTTGATTGAACAAATGTCAATATGACTGTATAAAATAGCATTGATAATTAAATAAGAGAGAAATAAAATTGAAGAGTAAAGCATAAATGTGTAAGGAACAAATAATTGCGATAATTAACGCAATGCGATCTAAACTTTTTATTCGTGTAGGTAGGTCGTGTAGGTATTGTAGCTATAATTATATATGTATAATTATATTTTAGGAATGAAAAAGATGGAGCAAGAAATATGATAAAAAACAAAGGAAATTTTTTACTGAGCTATACTATCGTATACATTTACAAGTATATTAATAATAATCAAAGGGAGGTTTATTAAATAGGAATAAAATAAGATTGTCCAAAAATGATAAATTAAATAGAGATATGTCACACATGTAACATATAGGAAAATTCTATAATTCAGAGAATTCACTATTTTGTGTTGTTTTGAATGTTACAGCAAGACTGTCCTAACGGCAGGTTAACGCCGGCGAAATTTGTCGACATGTACAAAATGTTCTTCCCGTCTGGCAACGCAGAAGAATTCTGCGACCACGTGTTCCGCACATTTGACATGGACAAGAACGGCTACATCGATTTTAAGGTGAGTACCGCAGGTTTTTTTTTTTTAAGACACGAATTGTCGCAGACTGCTGTAATGAGGCGTGTAATGACTACCGTGCCCCCGGTGAATCTTCCAAAGAGGATACGCGCACTCGTCACACGTCGATTATTCCGCGCGATTAAGCACGATCGTACGCGACAAAATTCGCGCGTCTGGATTGACTCGGGGAAACGCATTAGACTCCGCAATACTTCTCTTCCATCCGAGAAGAGAAGATCGCGTTTTAATGACGTGGAAATATCGTGTGAATTATTATATCAACAACCGGCGCGGCGATATGGGGAATCCGCGAATATTGGAAATTCGATTGCGAATTTATATCCCTCATAATCCGCTTAAGCCGTTAATAACGCGTTATTTATATAAGTACAGCCCAGCTCTCCGTCACTTTCTGTCGTCTCGTCTTGCTCCCGTAGCTTCGTAACCGCCTTGACTCAAACTCGAAATTCTCTGAGAGAGATGTGCCTCACGTCACACGTGGTCTTCTTACGTTTGCAAACCCAGCGAGCAGATATTCTCGGCCACCATCAGGTACGCTGCTCGGTAATTTAATATATAGTTCCAAAGCCAAAGGTGCGACGCGTCGTGTTCGCCAGCCGGCGAATAGCTATTTGACATCTGACCCGAATACGCCGAGTAAAACCCCGAGCTTTGTCTAACGTTATGCTTTGTGAGGTGATTTCGCATCGCGTCGCTGATCAAAGTCATCCTAGAGCGACTACATGATTCGCCATAGGAAGGCATCCTTCGAATGCGAACGACGCGCGACTTTTCTGTCTCACCGTATCAAGAATCATCTTGTCTTTTTGTCTTCATCTCAGCCTACTCTTCGCTGTGTCGTTTTTTCTCTTCAAATAACGCTACGCGCCATTCTTGACGCGATCTTTATAACTAATTATAAAAACTAAGTAATATGTTAATGTCTAATCGTTATTTTTTTTATCTTTTAGAGATAATCTGAGAGAGAAAGTAAAAAAGTAGTATTAGGTAGACTCATGAAATATGTAAAATCGACATACAAATTATGAGAAGTAAGAGAAAATATGTAATATATTGTAAATTTATTAAATTGATATTTATCATAAAAGGATTTAAAAGTAATAAAAATTATATATCCATTGTAGGAATATCGTGATATATTACACATTATGTAGTCATTCCCTTTGCTTTGATACTAATATGCAAGAAATAAGGCAAATAAAGGAGAGAGAGAGGAATAGTGAGAGAGAAAACTATTCGTGCTTTGAAATAATATCGGAAACTCTATATTACGTATATTCAGAGTAATATAGAATTTCATATAACATATGTATAAAATAAATTTTAAAATTTCAATATAATGTCTCTACAATAATTGCGCGTTCAATTTAATTCATACTGCATTATTGTTATTGGTGATATTGGGAAAGAATATAATAGTGTTTATCTCATTGAACGAAACGCGCGTTAGAAAAAACGTTAAAATATATGTTAAGTACGACATATTTGCAAAAAGTTAATCGTATATATTGATTGTATATCTAAAGAGCTTTAGCTTATTGTTTAGTTTAATCGTAGATATTGAATATGGAGTCTGAAGCGTTTTATAAGGTTTCAGGTTAAACATGTTCCGTAAAATTCTATTTTCTGTTTTTAACATATTATCGCGCTACACTAAGGTAAAGGTACCAATACCCGGACACTTAAGCAGACGAAATGTACCAATACCTGGACACATATCTGTCTGGACACATACCTGGATACCTTTAAGAAAAGATAAATTTATGAAAATAAACGTTTGGCTATTATATCTAAAGTTTCAAACTACAAGAAAAAATACTTTTATCTTTGATTTTAATTCGCGTTATACTTATAAATAATAAAGGTGTCCGGATATAGGTACATGTCCGGCAATCGGGACGTTTACCTTAATCATCGCTCAGCAAAGCGTATTACGCGAATGCGTTTCTTTTAACATAATTATCGGAGCAAACTATCTTCAAGATAATTTCATGTTAATGTGTAAATTATTCATTCACCTAAATCAAGACCCTTGTATATAAATATTGTTAAGCTTATAAATTATTTATTTCTTATACTTTACCTAGGAGTTCTACATAATATGAAGTTCTACTAATATATCAAATAAAATGATATAATATGTAATTACACCGTTTGATAGTATTTCATTAATAGTATTTCATTAATATAGTATTTCATTAATATATTATAGTATTTCATTAATAAAAATGATTATATATTATGAAAAATTATTATTTCACATTTCAGTATTAAATATGATACTTAATCATGAAACTTAATTCTTGAATTAAAGTTGTACGAAAATACAATTCGCTTATAATTAATCGAAATACAAAGCTTGTTATCGAAGCTTGTTATTGAATCTGTTACTAAAATACAGGATTTGTTATTACTTATAAGTCTGTAATTTATTAAAATTAACTAAAATTTAAAATTTGTTACTTGAAACTAATTGAAATACTAAGTTCAGTATTTATATTTACATTTTTTTTACGGTTATGAACATTATATGTAATTCATGGTATTAAATCGCCGCTAAATCGGAGTAAATCATTGTCCGAAGTCTTGGAAATATTGAGCACGCGAAACAAACCAATCTATACGTTCCAAATCATGAATATACAAACTTTGTCCGAGTAGTCCATCGACGCGGACATTTAATACCTACTCGGCGAGTTGTAGATGCAAACTGCTTCGCGCCTGTATCTCGTGGTTGTATACAACACTCAAGAAATTTTGCGTTTAGATGGCGAAGTTTCGCCGAAGTTTCACCAATACGTAAGCTCCATTGTAACTTCATCGCGAGCTGAAGTTCTGTTTGTGTACAGTATGTACGCTCGCGTAAGCTCTAAGCAACTATTATTCTGATATTAAGTAAACCCGCGCGATAAGACGTGGCTCCTTGCATTATATCGCTATGAATATTATCGCCGGTGCGGGAAAGACATTTTGCAACCTTCAGCATGTAGCTGAAAATATTGCGAGCTTCACCGATAAGCCGGGAGACACGAACCAAACGTTGGTGGTCTCTCCATTCGATTCTCCTTATCATGTCGAGACGAATAGTTATCTATATATAATTATAAAAACTCGTTCTCTCTTCTGTGAACGCTCTGTCCATCGCGTTCTCTTTGGATATGATAATATCAGTTTTCTTGCCACCCGTTTTTCTTCGAGGAAAATCCGGACAAAGTTATCATCTGAGTTTGACCCTCACGATATCGTTCAAATGGAAAGAACTTCCCTCGATGGTGACGTCTTCCATAGAACGTCGATAATAATACGGGGCAGTAATAAGCGATAGATTTTATGGAAAGAGAATATATGTATGTTTCTTCATCAGCGAGAAGTTTTATAGCGTCGTTCGATGACACATGAAGTTGATTTTGACGAATTGAAGCTAGAAATCAATTTTTTTATTTGTTATCTTTATTTTCTTATTTGTTAATCTTATTAAATGCTGAAAAAAAAGAGAGAGAGAGAAAAAAATAGGTTTTTTCTTTTATCTTTTCTAAGTGCAACTTAAAATATCTAAAATTATTACTCTTTGTATATTTTTTTATTCTTACGAATAGAATTTAACTTATTTATATTTATTTCATTTTTGCGCTTTTTGATGCTGTGTCTCTTTTATTTTGGAATCGATAATTTTTAAATTAATTTTAGATGTTACTGAAGATATCGACTATATGGTACAAAATTTTTGCTAACGTGTGCGATATTTATTTAAGTGACGTAAACTTAGAAGGTTGTCATGATTTTGTTGAAAGTGTATGTAGTGTATGCGACTTCAAATTTTTGCATAAGCCTCACAATACGCATGCAAATACGTGTCTCTCAATATATTTTTTGTTTTTAATATGATTGAGAGTGCACTCTTGTATTGTTAATAATTTTCATCAAGGCGTATAATTTTCAACTGCGAACTTTCTCTAATTAAAGTTTCGCAACTTTTGCGGGGAAGGAGTAATGAACTAATTCAAGCGTTTCGCACATTGAAAAGCCATTAGAGATTTAGCCAGAACTTCCGGCAGTTTAAACTTTATTTCCCGAACAATTCCGACGGAACGGTGATAAATGACAGACGGGTCAGCAATCTTGGCGTTCTTGCAACTTTTCTTATTTAGAAAGACCTCGAA
Organism: Temnothorax ravouxi; assembly: GCA_030770255.1. Lineage (NCBI taxonomy): Eukaryota > Metazoa > Arthropoda > Insecta > Hymenoptera > Formicidae > Temnothorax > Temnothorax ravouxi. Next base: position 9,868 of record JASTWP010003335.1, read on the forward strand.
TTCCGTTTACATTCATCGTCTTTCCTCTGGACAGTATCTGAAAATCTCGGGGAATCGAAAACACCTCCGTTCTGCATAAACGGTGCTTTGCACTTTCTCAGTGTATCCAAATATATTACGAGTGACATGACAAATATTCTTCGATGTCAGGACGTTGATATATTCCTATGTTTCTTTGTGAAGGGGTTTGCACGGGTTTATACGAGTTTATATAGGTATCTTCTATATTTCTGCCGAAAGCTGCTCGATATTAAATGCATGCAATGTTTCATATATGCTATAAAGAAGATATTTCCCAGTTTTGAATGTCGCTTAGCTTTTTGTATTAAAGTATAATCTTTTTAAAAGAAGACAGATTTTTTTAAATTAGTTCACGAATATATAAAAAAAATTACTTGTTATGAGATTAAAGATCCATCTCTTATGATGTTAAATTAATATTGTAAATTATTAAAATAAAATACTTTTTTTTAGTTTATCTTATACGTTATTTTATATGTAGAAAATATGTTACATATCGCAATCGTCATCTCTTTTGATCCATTGAAACAGAAAGAAAAAAGTTATTTGATTAATTGATAATTTAGCCAAATATATAATTTATACTCTTTTGTTACAAACGAACTAGTGCTGCAGTTTCTTTACTGTCTGAGAATTTACGAAGATTTCGAAGAGTAGTAATACGAGCTTTATTCACGCCTTTCTCTTGAAAACTTTTCGCGCGGCGTACCGTGTAATTGCATTGTTGCACTCGGACGCACCATTTGGGACTAAAAGTTAACTCGTTAAAGACTTATCTCCAAAGCTTATTTCGAAAGAACATTTTGAGAGTGCGATCTCTAACTTTATCCTGTATATCTGTATCTTAAAGGTAAAGAATCGTATCTCCAGTTTTCTGTCAAATTGGAGTTAATACTTTTTCCAGTATACTAGGAGCTTAAATTGTATAATGGTTAAGGGTGTTTATTATTACTGTCCATTATTATTAGTTCTTGAGGTACAATATTTAGAAAAAGTTTATAGTGCCTTAATTTTGGTCAGGTACAGCATGTTATTGACAGTTGTTCTATTAAACATATCGGTTAAAAATTATCGTATTTTATTAAAAACTCAATAAATCAAATTGCTACTCTTATTTTATATCTTAAAAATACACCATTTCTTAATTTAAAACTTTAAGCCCTCTGTTTTCTCTAAATTTATAAATAATCGATTCTTTATCTCTAAGGTAAACAAATACATATTATTCACTGTCGTTTCATATATTGGTGATATTTTGTATTTCCATTCCATTCTCTTTAGTACTGACAATGAGATAAATTATAATACGTATTCCAACAATTCGTTAGGCTGATATTAATTTCTCGTTTAATGGCAGGATATCAATTTGCTTGCCTGCTGCTTCATGATTATACAAGCTGCAAAATTGCAATAAATGGGGGCCCCGGGCCAGTAATATAAAGTTAAAAAACATTACGGATATATCGCTATAAATTATTATTAATTTATTTGCGTTATCAATACCAATAATTGCACATTATACATGAATGATATTGAAACACTAGTGCAGAATATTTATTCTAATTGTAAGTGTAAAGTTATACTTTATGTCAGTTTTATGTTCCACACGAGATAGCACATGATGCATCACCTCTTCAGGAAGAACAACTTTCTAATAACTTTATTTATTCTTGCATGATTTATATCTTGTTGACACACAGTCATGATTTATTCGTAAAACTAAAGTCATTAAAAACGTTTTAAAGATTTTTCTGAGAGAACTTCGAGTTTTACGTGGAATATGATTACCACAAAATGTTCAGAGTGTTCACTTACGTTGCGGTAAAGTAAAAGGTCATGTCATACGTCACGTAACCCGTGTGCAAGAAAAAAGTGTATGTTTTACAGAAAGCTTTTCTGTACTTTCATGTCCGTCCTTGAATCACGAACAGGCTTGACCTTTTCGTTTTTCTTAAAGAGCGCTCCTCGATCGCGATCCTGAGGTTGCATTTCCATTAGTGTCCATTCGGCAATCCATTTTGAAACGTCCACTTCGGAACGTTCGTGTTCGAAGGAACATTTCTCAATGTTCGAAGTTGCTTAGTTTTGAAGCGTATGTTCCTCCGATACTTCGTACCGCATTTTTGTGCCCTTTTCTTGGTTCACTCGTTGTTTTCACTTCACGATGAAATGTGCTTTAAACTTTTAATAGCTAAGTGTTGAAAGCATAAAGTTTGTAGAACATGACCGCGAAAACATATGTAATTTAAGAATGATAAGCGTGAAAATAGCATACTTATCTTTCCACAAGTTAGGTTTCGTACTAGTGTGTTTTTTAAAAATTGTTTTTTATATGATTCTTGTATAATAAATTTGTTACATACTTACAATATTACAATGCACGTTTGAAAGTTGTGCATTAAAAGATATAAATTATTCACGTTCAATGGACAAATCGTATCAATATCAACAAAGCAGCACGTACAATTCAATGTATGCGGATGTATATATTGGTTATATGGCACACATCATAAAAATATATACATATGCATTTAAATTTATTACTTGCATTTCATATTATAATTCTGAGAGCACGCAAAGCGTGGACGATTCGAAAGCGCGAATAAAGCTTTAGTGTGATACGATTTTCGTGATTAAAGATTATAAGATGCAAAAAGTTAAAATAAGCCTGTGGATGCGAGCCTATATACCAGTTCTTCTAAAACACATTCTGTGTGTGGCTGCCCTTTGTCAATAATATCAGTTTCAAGACTAGACTCTTGTTCTCAAGATAGTGAGATACTCGCAAAACCAAGGAAACGTTTTATCTCAATTAAAGACCGTAGAGTGCGTTTGTGCTTCAGATTGTTTCAGTAACAAACAAGAAATGCGTCTTGGATTTTTTGCACTTCAAAGAAATTGCGTTCCGAAGGGTTGATAAATAAATAAAGACATACAGGGAAAGTCTTTTAACAGTGTTTTTATTTTTAATATTAAGCATTTAATAACTTTATCTAAAATATATTATGAATCTTGGAAGATTCTGTTGAAAATAACACACGAGATATATAAGATCTCATTTATATCTCGTCTTTTAAAGCTTATTTCACAAGAAGCTATTTATATCATTTATATCTTAATTAAAAACTACAATAAATACATTTTCCGAGATCATCACGTTGGTGTATTTAGAAACCAAAAATTAGTGTATGTTTAATCAAAAATAGGTTGTCAAGTTGTGATGCGATAGAACTAATTTTATATTATTGAATTGTTCTATAAGAAAGTACAAAATTTCTCTGTTAAACGTTTCCAATCGCTCATCATTCATTTTTGAAATACGAATTAGGTTTAAATATCCAAGGATGTCATATATGAACTTGTTACGAGCTTCCGACGATGGTAAAATTGGTGTACAAAATAAAGGTGGCGTGTAAACAAACCAAATTAATGACTGACGGAAATTGCGCGATCCACGTTCTTTCGACTTCCTTTACCTTGACTTTCTTAACTTAACGTGAACGACGTATATAGGGATTTCCGACCAAAGCACTGGGTCTTTTTCCACATCCACATTACGATCCTGCCTAAAGCTGCAGTATACGTGACTCTGAAAATAATATCTAAATACGAAAATTACTGCATGTTATCTAAAAATGTTTACAAAGTTTGAATATTAATTTGTGCAGATGAGTTATTTTACAGGAAGTAATTTGTGTGAGAAAAAAATAATTAAGAGTATAAATAATTTACGAGCAAAAAGTTATATTTGGCGACACGTTATTTAAATATCATAACATTATTACTTAATCTACTTTCAGCTTACATATTGATGATTATAAATGAGAATAATTTTTTTTAGTTGTTCTCATCTAAACAATAAAACAATCTTATTATACAATTATACAATTAAATAAAAAAATTATTAATTTTGTCCTTGCTTTATGAATTTAAAGGATATATCACGTAATATGTGGACTATATTACTAACTGCTATAAGATAGTTTTAATATTTCAAATTAATGAGAAGGTTTAAGACTGTTCTAGAAACGTTTTACATATTATACGCAGTTTCTCATTTTTTACTAAATCCGCCCTTTTATCGGGTTGTCTGATTGCATAATTGCATAATTGCTTTATGCATTTATCAAGTAACTGTTTTGAATGTCCGCTCGAGGAATACCGATCGCGAATGCTACTCCGGAAAACTCTCCAAGAAAACCACTTCGCTCCAATCTCAACATTCGCATCGCGTTTATTCTCACGAGCATGGTGTTTGCAAGGCCAGTTAATGGCATCACAAAGATGTTTTCTCTTCCTGGTATCGGTCGTCATTTCTTTGGTAATGTCAGAGCTTTTCCACGGGTTCTTTCGTAAGCTTCGCCGGTAAGCTGCATCTAAAATAAGTGTGAGCCTAAGGCTAGTCGCAGAGGGGAAATGGTCCGTTCCTTTTTCCCTCCCTCTCTCTCTTTCTCGTTTTCTCCGAGGTCAATACGAGAAGTGACACTTCAGAGGTCAGGTGGAGCAAAGAACCGGCTCGTCCTCCGTCCGCCCTCTTCTCCGCCCTATAAAGCCCTCATCTCGTTTGTCTACCTCGGGCGGCAGGTGACCCAGTTCTGCCGGAACGTACTGCTCTCTAACGACTTGCTACTCGAAAGGTATCGGCCTGGGGCGAGTATACCCGCGTGGATTCGACCCGACAAATTCGCTCGACACAATCACGACCGCCATTGTGACGCCGTATCATGATCACGAGGTTTTACGTTTACGCGATTTCGGGTCGGTAACACGCGACGGAGACATGACGCTCGTAAAAGGAGCCATATAACTTCGAGATGGTGACGCGTGCGATGATCGATACATCTCTGGAAGATATTAAGAGGGTCGTTAACGAGATATGCAAGGAGAATATGCAAGACAATTATAACCTTTACCATTTACAATTTATAAAAAGCTCTTTCATAATAACTCGCAAAATCCATCGCAATGTTATGAAATGAGAACATTGTACAGCTTTTTGTTGCATAATAATTTAACAATTTAACGTATTTCTTTCTATAAGTTTTAGGGAGTTCTTAGAGAACTTGATTAGAACTTAAATAATTTTTTATTATTTTTTAAATATAGACATTTTCTTTATGCTTAGTCAGGTTTTATTTTCACATTTCTCGAAAATATAACAAGAAGATAAATTTATAGGAAAAGAATCTAAATTTCAAATTTTTAAATTTAAATTTGCAATTTAAAATATCTATTATGTGAAAGTTCTTCATCTTTTTTCAATACTTTTTGCAACTCTTAATATTATTCTATAATCATATGGATAAAACAGAAGAGAATTAAGAAGGCCAAATATAAATTAATTTTAAATATTTATCTAAAAAAATGTCTTTATTTCAATTCCTAAAGACTTGAAGATATCTGACAAGAATCAAGAAATTGTTTTTTATCTGAAACATCCTGTTTAATTCAATGTTTTGATTTTAACATTTTAATCGTTCAACCGAGTCATTTTTAAGATGTTTTGGCATTAAAACGGATTCTAGCCGATTTCTGCTCGAATCATTGTATTTCAAGTGTAGAGATATTTTTCAGGGTTCTGGCAGAGGGGTGTTTGAATTATGGCATTTTAAAAAAGCCGATTTTCCCTTCGACGCGTATTATACAGATACACCTTAGAAAATAGATTTTCGTTTCGCACAAAGGGGAGATTTGTAGCGAGGAAATAAAAGTTTTGATATCGCGCAGCTGCGCAACGACGTTATATACTAAGCTGATGCGGGATACCATCGGCTTTTGTGTTGCAGGAATTCCTACTGGCGATCGACGTAACGTCCAGCGGCACGCCGGAAGAAAAACTGAAATGGGCGTTCCGTATGTACGACGTTGACGGCAACGGCGTTATCGATATGCAGGAAATGACGAAGATCGTCCAGGTACCGTGACTCATGAATAATGCATGCGCTTCGATTTATCTCCACTTAGTTGCACTCGACCGCAACTCTTCTGAACGGAATACAGAATTTTTCATCACTTGACGTCAGTACTATCGGGCATGGTTAATCAATGAGAGGTAGAGAGGAGAATTGATTCCCCGATATATTCCGCAGCCGGTATATATTTATTTATATTAAAAAATGCGCACGGCTCTCTTCTTCGTGTCGCGAGTTCGTAATCTCATGTTTTATTGCACACGACGTCACTACATTTCTTTCGCGATGACTAACTATAAGAGAGACTGTCTATTTTTCTCTTTATACATTCGTAAACACGCGATATTTCGGTTCTTCCGTAACGAGATCACATATACCTACCACATACCTATATAAATGATTGTTTTCCATTCGGTCGAATAACTCGACGCTGGTTTGCATTAATTAACGCGCGATTGCACGGTAATAAATCAACAACACTGTTTTTCCGCGTCCGTCCAGTGCACCTCTCGGCGGTGCTTATTTACGTCGCATTGAGTGGCGTATACAGCGAATACCGACGCGCTAATATTTCATGAACGGCCCCTTCGCGAGAGAACGGATGTCGACGTAGCCGCGCGGCTATTCCACTCGACGACTGTGCGAGCTTCTCCAGAAACGCCAGAAGCGAGGCTTCGTTAAATACAGCTGTCGCGACTCATTTTTAAATAAGTAATTGAAGTTTCTGTGCCGGTGATGTAGCAGCAGCGGGCGGTATAGCCGAAACGAATGGAAACTTTGTAACGCAACCTTTTGCATAAAAAATTTCCGCAAAATTGCGAGGTCACATTCATTCCCCATACACGCGCAGATAAAAGCGCTTTTCAATATTTAAATGGCATCCTGGTCTTTTAGGATTTTAACGTTTACTCGTTTTGCATTAATCTATACAATAGTTTTGCAATAATAACCATATAGGCACGACAAAGGAAATTTGAGAGGTCAAAAAACTCATAACGCGAAGTATGACCAACCGCACGTAAAACATTATTTTTTAATATCGTGAAAATTATAACTTTGTCGCACGCAATTTACATGCGAAGAATATGACAATTTTTGCAATAGAATTTTAATCATGCATGGCAAGAAACAAAAGGAGTCGTTGCCAAAAATTCAGATCTAAAGATGATCTAATAATAACTTTAAATTAACTTGCTGGGGATATATTTTAGGAAGAACTTGAAATTATTATGCGGAATAAAACCCGAAAATTAGGGCACGAAGATAAAATCGCGGTAAAGAAGCTAATTATCACATTATATTCGGGTATAAATTCGTGTAAATAGAGAAACTCGCTTGTATGCTAACAGAGCGCGAAAAATCGTGATAAAAATCCGACGATGTATTTCATAAAAGTATTATTATCATAAACTTGATACATTTTAACTTTTAACGCAGCTTTTCATTATTTTTTTTTTTCCAATTGTATTCTCACGAAGTAAATATGTCAAAATTGTTTTTACTCTGCAACTAATGTAAATATAATTAATAAATTTATGCGCAACGAAATGTGAAATAGAATACTTGGTAAAAGTTACGTAATATAAAATTAATTAATGCCAATATTCTTTGTCATATAAAAATATGTATTATGATTATTGGAATAACTATATATTGATATTTAACTTACTACACTTTATATCGATTTAATTACTATCCATTTAATTAATCTGTGATTAATTACTCTTTAATTATTCTCTAACGAATTTTCATTAATATTAAAATTATATAATATTAATATTATACATATAAGTATTAATATATTAAATATTGATATTTTATTATTTTTATTCGATATTTATGTTATATAAGTTCTTTAAAGATTATGGGAGCAAAATACCTTAAATATTTTTAATTTTCTTTCATAAATTACATAATCCTATAAAAGTCTTTTTACTCTTAATAAAAGTCGATACCGATCACTTATCATCGTAAAAATAACAATTTTTTAATTCTAAATTTTGAATAATGAAGAAAATCGTCTTGGAAGAAATTAATAAAGCGTTTTAATTATCGGTAAAAAGTTTCGCTGAAAGAAAATCAAAAGATCTTTAGTCCTTGCTTTGAGATATGTTATAGTTTATTTCGTTAAAAAACTCATTGAGCCGCCTATAGTCGCATCCGTTAGGATACTCATCTCCACGCTATTAGAAGTTCGGAACTTCCGCGACGCCACTTCCACGGGTAACCAGGGCTTTCCGCGCTCAATGAAAATTAACGATGGAATGTTTGCTGAAACTCCGCGCATCCATGTTTAACACTTAACCCGTGAACATCTACATTGCGAAACGCGCGTTTCCTGTAACTCAATTGACCCTACATTCCATTGTAGAAACTCTGAGTATCCTAACAGTTGTTGTTGATTGCTGCTGATATCTCTAAGTGCCATTGTTTCAAAAACGCTGCCGTTTCTTCAGATTATTCAAATTATATGAAGCAACATATATATGTAGAAAAAAATATATTTATAGATTATTTTTATAGATTTATTTCTATTGTTTGTAGAAATAAAAATGAAACAGATGAAAATATCTTTGCAAGGCAATATTTTATACACTAGACACTACAGACGCGCGCTTCGCGCGCGCTATTTAGCTTTAACATTATCCTATTACTATTACACTATTAACCCATGATACACACAACTGTCAAAATATACAATGACAGCTGCAAATGAAGTAATAACTCGAAGTAATAACTCGCACACAACGCATCGAGATAACCAATCGGCATCGCGGAAAAGAGGCTTCAATTTTTCGATACAAACGAAATTCACTCAGTTAACACGCCTTTTTTAAAATAGGAATTGCTGAGCACAAGAAAAAATAATTTTTATATGAAGGTAACAGCAGCTCATCACAATTATAATTGTTTATTTAATATTGCAATTCATATGGTAAACATTGTTATGTTACATTTGAAATTTACGTTACAACGTTCGAATTTCGTATTACACTCTTTACAGGATGATCCTAACATGTATTTTGAAGATTGATTTATAGCCTTCTATAAACATGCATCGTGAAAGGAAAACCAAAAGAGGATTAATTTTGTTTAAATAATTGTGTTTCACCGGTAAGTCTAACCAATGCGTTTGCGATAAAATTAATCTGCTTTATCTCACGTCTAGCTGCTGAGTGAGAGAATAATAAATTTCGCACATTTATCTCTGTTCGAACGGTCCGAACGATTTACTGTGGACTAATCGGAAAGAGTACGAAAAAGAAATTCTAAATAAAGAATCACTGGTACGCTTTAGTGGCTCTCTAAAATAAAATATCGGTGCGATGAATTATATTTTTGGGGCAACACAATTTATCACTTAGAGTCGAGCTTTGCTTAACCGTGAACGCAACACATAAGAAAATTAAGTACATGTGCCACGCACGATTTAATTTTGAACTTATCAATTTCTTGGCCAACTGCAAATGCATTACGCATTTCGTGATAATAAAATTGCTGGATGCGACAAGTAAAGAGAATTTTTCATTTTTTTTACGCTGTTAAAAAACAGCGGTCAATATTTTAATAAAATTTGTATAAACTTATTTGGCAATTATTTTATAAGACAATTAAGATTTAAAATGTGTATAATACTTTAAATTAAAAGATATATATACAGAACAAATTAAGTTATGTACATATTAAATTGTTATATGTACGTTTTGTCATGGTATAATAATTTTTCTATGAATCGTAAACTTTTATTGTTAAAAGGTAGTATATTTTTTATTATGGAAAGAAATTGCTAAAGTAATAAATAATTGTACACTCGAAACGTATTTTTATAGTTCGGCAGTATACATTACGTAAAGTGAAAGAAGCTACCGACTCACCGGTATTAGAAGACTGCTCACCGGCGCGGGCGGTCCATTGAATGCTCATTAATCAGCGGTTTTTGTATGCCTGAGTCGCGTATCCTGATGGATTTAAGCCTGATCTACAATGTGTTCTTTGCTTTCTGTTTTCTGCTCTTAACATCTTTGCGACGATCTCGTATTTCGCAATTCCGTCGCGTAACGTGATGTTTCTTGTCTCTTCTGAAGTTCGTCAATTTTTATCTTGGGCGACAGAGAACAAAAAACATCGCATTACGCGACGGAATTGCGAAATACGAGATTGTCGCAAAGAGGTAAGAGCAGAAAACAGAAAGCAAAGAACACATTGTAGATCAGGCTTAAGGACGAACTGTCGTTTGAAAAAACATGACACAAGAGTTGTTCGTGGTTTTCGTGATTCACGACCTTATTGCGTTTATAATGCGTTTATAACTAAGCTAATATACAAACCTGCATTTCTGTTCAATCAATCTTGACTGCACTATCTTAGGAAAAATAGTATTTTTGACAAAGAAACTAGCAATATATAAGCGTGTCGATTTTTTTAAATTTCATATTTCTCTTTGTGCGCCGAAAGCGTGTAATATTAGCTTAACATTTATATATTAATAGTTTTATCTTGTCAAGTCTTAAGGGATATATGTATATACGCATACATATGCATTGTGGTATAATTGAAATCGATACAGAGCCCCTATATGATGAAAGTTACACACACACACACACACACACACGTACAAAACTTACCTGATGTATTACATGAGAAGGTAAGTTGTAAACTAAAACTGCCTTAATCTTCTTACACCCTAATCAGTTTAACGATTCTCTATGAACTTAGAATTGCTAAATATCTTTAATTCGTTAAAAGAAGGTGTAGAATAAATCTACCTTAAATTCTATGTTAAATTTTGAGATCTTTTACGAATTCCAATTGGAAATATGTCAATGCCTTGGAACGAGGATGATTGATATCATTTTGCGAATTGAAAGCAGAAGAGAGATTATTTCCTTTTTGAGATTATTGGGAAACGACATTGATCGTCTTCCGTATTCCAAGACGTTAATGGAAAGTTGATGCTCTTCGTTTCGGATATCCCACAAAATATAGACTGCTTTTCCAGATATGCGCGACGGAGACTTGCCGACGGGGCGGAGGTGATGCGTTAATTCTACACGCGAGGCTGAATATACCGTACGCGGAGAAAACAAAAGTGTTGTCCTTCTGTTCGCAGGCGATATACGACATGCTCGGCGCGTGTTCGAGCAATAGGCCGGCGGACAGCGCGGAGGAGAGAGCGAAGAACATATTCGCGAAGATGGACGAGAACAACGACGGGCAGCTGACGCAGGACGAATTCCTGAAGGGCTGCCTCCAGGACGAGGAGCTGTCGAAGATGCTCGCTCCTTAATCCCGACGTCGCCGCACCTCCGAACGAGTCGTCGACGCGCGATCGTAAAAAGGACACCGCGACAACCACACCACCCCGACTCTTTCAGAAAAAAACTCGACGGAAACGTCAAAGCGCCGGCAGCAATAAAGCCACCACCGAAAACGTCACACACTCGCAATACACACACGCATTCATTCACACGTGACGCGTATCAACGACAATTTCCTATTAACTATATGACGTATATACGCTATTATATGTAGCGTTTTGATAACGAGGCTGTCGCTCGTGCCCGACGAGGAGGGCACGAACCGCGACAACGGAGAGAATGATCGAAAATGATAGATAAACGAGGAGAAGCGGCGATTCAAATCGAGTCGCCGTCGATCCTCAACGGGGGCGACGAGACCCGAAAGTGAAAAGATTTATCGGGGGGACGCGATCGCACAGTGATTCATCGCACGCTCAGATTTTTCGCGCGGTTGACTGCGGGACAGCAACACAGTGGGTGGTGCATAATCGGTGGAAAAGAATGTCTCGCGAACATGGGAAAATGCAGAGTGTGACATCATCGTCGACGACGAGGAGAGATCTAATTAGCTTGTGGAGGTCCTAATCTGTTTCGCGAACTCGCCAACCGTCGACAACCGCCTCGCCCGGATTCACGAATGTCCTCGGAGTGCGGTGGCGGTGACGGAATTAACGCGGCGAACGAGTCTTCCGTTCTCATTCGGGGGGTGGGGGGAGGTGACAACGAGTCGGTCGACGAGGACCGCGGTGGCTCTTAAAGCCCGGTTCAACTGATTCCGGACAAACGTTTCGCTGTCTCTTTCCGGATTACGGTCCCGTCTAATAACGCAGACAGGGACCGAAAACCTCTGAATTCCTCTGCGAATCCTCGTGAATCCTCTGATGCGCTTTAGGACTCATATAGAGATTTTGCACGTAGCTCCGTACAGTTTACTGTCGGTTACTTGTCGCAGACACGACTTCGAAGGGGTTGACACGTTAGGGGGATCCAATTTCATTCTGGATATTATCAATAATTCCGAGTTTTTTTTTTTTTTTTTTTTTTTTTTTTTTTTTTTTTTTTGCGAATTTTTTCGCTTTGTTGTAGTAAAATTAATAAAATTCAAGTAATTTTCTTCATACATCGTAGCTTGTTTGATTCTTACAAATACTTAATCTATAAAAGTATCCGCATACAAGCGCATTCTTATGCGTAAATTACAAATAAATCTCAAATGTAAATAGGTCTTAAATTCACATGATTCTGAAACCAACTGCAGTTAGAGATTTTGATCTGATTTGAGTCTCGCAAGTTTTTTTTTTTTTTAAACCTTGAGTCTTCGCACAAAAACCGCTTTTTCCAATTCCCTGTAAATACGTTAGAACTCAGCTCAAAGCCGACTGTGATTTCAATCTCGTGTAAGCTACTTGTTTATCACTTTAATCTCCATTCTATATTACTCATTCTGCAAGACCCGCTTGATTAGATTACGTCGCGGGGAGTTGCAAGGTTTACTTGTAATCCAGAAGTTCTAAATACAGTTCTAATACAGAAGTTCGAAAGAAGATAAAGAAACGCGTATGGTGTGCATCAGAGGATTGCAAGCGGGATTGAAGAACCGATCGAAGCCAGCGCGATCGGTTTGAAATCGCGATGTTGTCGTGAGCGGAACGCGAGCGGAATTTCAACGTGAAGCTCAACGGAATTTCGCAGAGGTGCTGGAAGCGAAGATATTCACATACGAGCGAGCTCCGTGTGAAGAATTAACGATTGCGAGAGACGCGTGCCGCAGGTGATCGCGGTGTGCGTCTCCCTTCTCTCGGGGGAGCCTGCGTCGATCGATCGACGCCAGGTCGTGTCCAAGATCGGCGTGTTGCAAGGGGGACGATGTCGGCCGCCGTCCGCGATATGACGACGGTGTTACACGTTCGCCCGCGAGAGGTGTTAACAACACAACGAATTGCGAATTACGAGGTAATGCCTCTATTAGATAGGGGGGAATAATATCGCTTAGGGGTGACACAACGTTTAATTTTATACCGGCACACCGCGGTAGCTTCATTGCATCGTCGACCAGCACGCGCGTCATCCCTCGCGCTGAGAAATCGATACGCGTACCTCGCATACGATGCTATTACGGCACAGCGTGCAGCGGATGCGGAGAGTAGCACCTGGCGCTACGTACGTATTTATCGTGTTCGCCCGAGATCCACCGGACGTCCGTCGCGCGCGCCCGTGGGATTAGGAGGAACGGTGGCGAGAGGCCGCGCGCGCGTTGGAGGGAGGTGATAAAAGCGGATATCAATTTCCGGATAGCCGAAAATCCCGGTGCGAAACTCCGCGTGTCGCTTCACAAGTTCTTCGCATCGCGCTTTCTTTCCCCGTTATCTCTCCGCTAGTGTTTTCCTTTGGATATATAACTGAATCTTTATATAGAGAAGTTTTTTTCGATGACAATGATCATCGACAGATAATTAGCATTATAAAAAGAACGATGTTTAAATATAGGTATATATATAATGTTAACTTCAATCTGATCCTAATTTACTTTTCGTCTTCGGAACAGAAATGAAAGAAGGACAAAGAGTAAATTAAATTATAGCTGAAGTTGATCGGTGAAATTGACCGAACAAATCGACTCTTCTATAATTACCCACTAGTTACTGATGCATTAATTTACTGAGAAGATTCGCAACGATCGGTATTTTGAGCATTATTACGCGGGAAGTTACGTTGAAATTACACGGTGCAAAAAGAAAAGAAATAATTAAATCCACTCACCACTTTATAACTGATATGGAAACCGATCTCGTACTTGCATAATTGTTTTAATTCATTCGACAGCGTGCTCGTCGACGTTCCGACACTTTCCATCACGAAGGCTTTAGGATCTTCTTTTTTTTCTCTCGTATCCACGTAGCATGTGCCGAGATACGTGTGCCCGCGAGAAACACAATGTGCATCGAGGTCAACGTGCTTCGCGTGCATGTATTTCAAGATTTATGAACATGCGTCACACGTGCAACGGATACGCAACATCATACGTAACGTTCTTCGCATGGCAGATAAGTTGGGAGGAGCTTGCGGCGCGTGCGAAAACGGATAAATTGGTCGTTTGCCGTCGAGAATGCTGTGCCTTGCACCGAATCGGTAAGTCATAACTATATATTATTTTGAACCGATAATGTGAAAATTCTTGGTATATTTCAAGTACATTTCGAACATTATTTGCGAGCGAATTCTTCTCATCGAGATCGAAAAGAAAGATTTTTAAGGTAAAGGGATAAAATATCCTCTGTGTCTTACCGAATGATCTATCCTTCTTTAATGGTCCAAAAGTTTCTGCGAATGCATCTTGCGATGCCTTAATGCACAGAATTAACGACGCACGCTGTGATTATACTTGAACGCGTGATCGGTTCCCCCCAAATGAGATGAATTAATGATCATTAAGCCCGCGGTGCACCTACGGTACACCTAGTTTTTTTTTTTTATTTCCTTTCGCGTACGCTGCTGTGAATGCTTTACTGCACGCTGATAACACATACGTTACAGATTGCACCGTAATTACTTGGTTATCCGTTTTCGATAGCTCCGCAATATTTCTCGCGGTTCGCGCGGTATTTTGCGGGTATCGGAGTATTTATTTTCACTACAATGACTAATCCCGTGCGCAAACTCGTAGAGAAATTAGAAATCTTTCGGCTTCTAATATCTCTTCGTAGATGAAGCGACTTATATTTATCTTGAGTTACGTATTTGGTAGCGAGAAATAAAAATATTCGTGCCTATATTTAAAGCGAGATGTATGTTTAAAATTCCATTTTTTTCGAGGGAGAATGTAAATTTAAAATTAAAAAATTATAAATTCAAAAATTTATTTCTTTTTTGAGGGAGAAAAATTGTGATCTTATTGGAAACGAACGAGACAAGTGTCGAGTAAATACAAGTAGCCTGAAATTTATGTCTGAAACTATATAGATCTTCGTGTTTAACTTGAATTAATCAGCAGGCAATATTCCCTAGGCCATTCGAAAACACACACGCTGCAACTTGCAAGCTTGTGTCGGATAAGGAGGCCGACGGCGCGTACGTGTGCCGCGGGCTTTAAAGAGAATCGATCAGACGGCCGAGCGTAATAAGAGACGAGTCTGACTCGAAAAAGGCCAACGATAATTTTCGCACAGCACAGTGCAACTCCGAGCACTTTCTCTGCCGTGCAACATCGTGCGTGGCGCGATAAATTCCCACGTGCAAGGCGACTTAGAACACATTGTGATCCGCGTGGATTTCTGGTGGACTATAGAAAAAAAATGCGTTGCACCTTATATTCGCAGGTTTCTCGCGAGCGAGTCTTCTAATCGGTCGACCGATCGTGTGCTTAACGCAACAGATGAATGTAATTGGGTGATGATTCGAGTGAAAATTAGTTTTCAGACTCTATACGTGAAGAAGCTGTAACTAATTAGACATTGATAAGTAGTAAGAATTATAAAGAGTCTCGAGATAACGCAGAAATGTAAGCGATTTAGCAGCCGATGGATAGGAAATAAGTATTCTGAAATCAAAACGTGTGTATATGCGACTCGGTTCTCGTTGTGGATTATAAATGATTACGTTGAAATAATTGTGATTATCCGATGAGGTAATCCCTCTGGATAAAATTATTTTGCTAATAATTTTGTCAAAATGTGTTTTCAAGTTTATGATTTAATACTGCATTTGAACGTATTAGAATTAATATTAGAGCTAATTATTCTCCAACGTAATAATTTATGACTTGCACGCGAAGCTAATTCGGATCTGTTCATGAAATCGGTATTTATTAATCCGATTAGCAT